>OVBE01000231.1:0-59027 GCA_900406425.1 Iberis pinnata
TCAAAACCGATGCTAATTGATAAGTAAAAACTGTGAAAATTCAGAGTCATCAATATAAATTATAAGTGCATGTCCATGTGCTTCCCTAAACAGTAACTCAAAAACATAAACACTAGACCAACACATATTATTGGGAAACAAATAGTAGTCTTGCCTAAGGTAATGATTACTAACAAATTTCTCATAGGTCTTATAGAATTTCATAAACTCATATAAACTCTAGCATCTAGTTCCTTATAATTCTTGCAATTAATTTCCTTGATGCTAAAGTTATAGATCAGAATGTACCTCTTTGACAATGTGTTGGCCACACCATTGTCTTTACCTTTCTTGGGATGAACGGAAAGTGGTAAAGTATCATGGATAAGGCCTTGAACCAACTTCTTTATACAAACCAGGGGTTCATGTACATGATTAGCACCTCCAAGAGGGTCTTTTGAATCGTTTAGAATATCCCCAGGTCTCCATATAAAAGTTTGAGGTGGTCCTCTTACGCATAACTTACGAAACAGTAAGATGAATGTAGTCAAACTTTGAACAACGATTTTAATCAGCTCAGAACTCGGATTGGAATGATCTATAGCTTCAAACGTTCCTTTTTAGTGTAGAATATGATACCAAGCTTCGTTTTTCTCATGAGATTAATATTCATCCTTATATGACCTTCACAAGCAGCAAATGTCAATCTAGCATATATCAATCTGCCAGATTCCGGGTTAGTGATCCAACTCTCCCTTGGGTAGTATGGGTTGTTCTTGTTCCTCAAAGTTGGATAATCTGTTTTGCATCACTTGAGATCTTCAGTTAGCTTTGTCTTGATCTCCTTGGGTTTCCAACAGAAGGCATCTCCCACAACAAAGTCTATATGCTCTGGTTCTTTATTCTCTTTCAACTCACAAATGTCGGAGGTGTTTTTAGGAGCTGTTACTATGATTTCTTCTTGATCATTACTCAAACTTTCAATTTGGAAGCTTATGCTCTTCTTGCTCACTAACCAAACTGATTTCACCTTCTTGTTGATTCACCAAATAAATTTGATCCTCTTTTGGTTCTCAAAATTGTTGAATCTACAAAGTCAAAACTCTCATATTCACTTTTTAGGATTACTTGATCTTCTTTGGCAGCAACAACTGGTTTGTCTCTGATGATTACTTTAATAGTAGGTGCAATGAAGGGTGGAACTTCAAAGATAACACTCTTATATTTACTTCTTTGGAGTTCTTTCTTCTTTGATTGAGATTTTCTTTCTGCGATTAGATGACTTAAGAAAATACGAATGGCTATCTTTTGACTTCTCTTGATGATCATCTTCTTCATCAATGTGGGAATGTATATGAATTCGATGATTCCCAACCAAATTATCTCTTGATCTAGGTCGATGAGTTCATGGTCTTTAAGTTTGATGTTCTCTTGGTTTAGAACCGTGAGGAGCTTTGTTTCGGCTAAAGATAGTCTCATTTCCTCCCAATCGCATTTCAGGTTCTTCTTTTGGTGGGGAATGGCGCTTGTGCTCTCTCTTTGAGGAACTACCCATTAGACTTTTCCCTTTAGCGAAGCGCATAGCTTCTGATGGTGTTGGAGTAATAGATTATTCGCTATCACTTGAATGTGACTCTCGCACTTTCAACTTCAGCTTCTTGTCAATCTAACTTTGTAACACATCTACTTTCTCTTGAAGCTGTTGAAATAAGTTAATGGTGAGAGCTTGATTAGCTTCAACGATTTGTTGTGCCATATTGCGAGTCATAGCTTCCATGGTTTCAAGAGATATCTCCATTGAAACCACGTGATGTAATTACCTCACAAACACAGCCAAGAAAACAACACAAGTTAAGAACTTGAATTTAATTAACTCAATGCACTTAACACTGATTTTGGACGATAGTTAGCAACAAGTAGCAATCGATTCTCAACAGTAAGACTAGCAATCAAAACAACAACTTTAAACACAATAACAGTCTTGTAAAATTGAAGAAAACATGTGATAATAACCAATGTAAGATACAACAACACTCAAACTAGAACAGACTCGATACAAAAAAATAAATTAAACTAATAACCACAAATAAACAAGAACAAACCCGTTAATGACTAAAACGATAGACTCAAGGATGAAAACACAAGAAGACTAGACCTAGCTAGACTAAAAAAAAGACACAAAAATAACAGAGACTCGATAAAAATAGATTCAAAGAACTAATAAAATAGCAACTCAAACAAAAGAAAAGAGACTCTCGTAACTAAGCAACAAGAAATAATTAAAAACAAGAACATACTATAACTAAAACGAAAGACACAAAAACAAAAGAAACTAAGACCTAACGACTCAACAATACACAGCAACAACAAAAAGAAACAAAGACACAAAGAACAATCGCAAGACAAAAAAAACAGATTCAATAATAAAACCCTAAGAAGACTACAACGAATAACAAAAAAAAAAAAAAAAAAAAAGAATAACCTAATAAACAAAACGATTAAAACAAAGGCAAAGATGCAATTTTTTTTTCTAAGTTTTAGGATAAGGAATTTTGCCTAGCCTTTGGTTCAGAGTTGGCTCTGATACCATCTGATGTGATCCGAAGATGATTTTCGACTCAAAAGTGGAAGAGAAACACTTTTGATGGTTTGAATTCACTCTTGGAAAGGACTGTAAGAGAGAAGACTTGTTAAACGAACAAGTGATTTGAGACACTTTGATCTCATGAACACAATTGTTCCCTGGATTTTTCTTAATCAATAAAACGGCTACCCTAGACAAGGAGCTAAGGCTCTCCTTTATACCGCAAGTCTAGGTCAAAACAAAAGACAACAAAGCATCCAATGAAAAACGACAAGACTTCTGAATAAAAACAACAAAGCGTCTAAGTTGATTCTAATCTAAAAATAGTAAGGCGTCCCTTCCTAAATAGGAACCTAAGCGCCTATAAATATAATGCAGAAGTCGATGTGACTTGCATGTTATTCCCTATGTAAGATCACCTAGATAACCCGACGTAGCAACGACCTTGCCTCGTTAAAAACCTCTACCTACCAAAATCTCTACCAAGGAAAAGAGTAAAAGTTTGTTACCTAGTGAATGTTACCGGGTTCTTCAATCTTCAAGAATGAAATGTTGAATATATCCGCTTCAGCTTCCCTTTGATTGATGTTTACGCTAGAGATGTTTTCAGAGCTTTCCATGATCACATCATCGGTGATATGTCTAGTGACAGCGATGGTCCCCCCGGTGTTACGGTCCCCTCTCCACGCATTGCATCATCAGGAGAAGTCTCACCTACACGCAAGCTTACGGATTTCCCTACCTCGGCTTCGACCAAAAGTTCCCTTGTTACGATCTTCTCTGGTCACAAGACGCAGTCTCCAACTGCAAAATCGGCTTGGAATCAAGTCGTCTCAAACTTTGAAAAGCACCAACTTCCGGTTAAGCCTACGGGGTACTCAATGGTAGAACGACAACAACAACAATTCATGCAACTCTTTTTACAGATTAACCATTGTGGGTTGAGTATATGGTTGGATATTTCATCGGTGATGCACCGGACATAGGCAAGGTCCACGCCACAGTGTATAGAATATGGAAAACAAAAGGACATCCCTCTCGGATAGATGTCCAATTCCTCTCAGATGATATTGTTCTTTTCCAGATTGAATCAACAGAGATGCGATCTCGCATCTACCGGCGCAAATATTGGCACATTTCTGACATACTCCTCGTCGTCCAAGAGTGGACACCTACGCAATCACTAACTAAACCATCTCTCTTCTTGATGCCCATATGGTTTGATTTCCATGATGTCCCTAATTCTCTTTTTTCTCGCGCAGGTTTGAAGTTCCTCGGTGACATCATTGTTGATGCCAAACAGCTTCATCTAAAGACCAAGAAATGTTTGCGGCTTGACATGGCACGAGTCCTAATCGTGCTCAACCTATATAACACTCTTATTGATACTATCCAACTCGACAGTGAGCCGCAACCAATCAAAATCACATATATGTGGTTACCGTCGTAATGTAAAAAGTGTTCTACATGGGGCCATAAGGGCTCCAATTGCAAGAAAAAAGTTTCTCCTTCCATTGACGTAGCACTACCGGAGATCACGCAGAAAAAAGCAATGGGATCCTCTTCTAAAATACCAACAGAGCTACCAATCACTATGCCGACTAATGCTCGTGAAGACACGACCGTCAAGTTCATACAAACAGAGACCAATCAGTCACCTACTTCAGACTCGCTCATCCCTTCTACTACTCCACTAATTCTACTGCTACTTCAAATGATATTACCAACGTAGCGGCAAATACTAATGAAACTATTATTCCTTCTATAGGTACTCCTGTTATTCACACCAACGGAGCTGTTGTACAAACACAAACCAAAATTCTCACTGCCACGCTTCTTGATAATTCAGTTCCATTGCATGATCTAGCCTTGGAATTGGTTGATAGCACTGCCCACACCAATGAAACAGTTCACAACAAAACACCGCCATCGACACAACATGACCCTATCGAGGAATGGTCCAAAGTGATCTGTTCTAATCGTCAGCACCTATCTCCTCCTAAAGCTTTATCAAATCCAGATGCTAACAATGTCGTCTCCCCTTCATGATTCTTTGTTCTAGCAGACAAAGAAGATATCAAGGAGAAAGAGGAAGGACATATAACGGATTCTGAAGCCAACTAATCATATGATGTGATTAATGCTTCACGTTATAGTACTCGTACCAAGGCCAAATCAGACCAGCTAGCTACTAATAAGGCTCGTCCGCGTATCAAGCCAATCGGTCCAAAACAAAAATCTCAAGCCTCCTCTCGGAGGCATTAATGATATGTTGTTGTTTTCTTGGAATACTCGGGGTTTTAACCAAACCCAAAAATATAATATTGTCCACCAATGGGTCCTATCTACTAGTCCTCATTTTGGTTGTCTTCTTGAAATCCGTGTTCAGGCTGATAACTTTTCTCATGTCTTGCAGGCTGCCCTCCCAGGGTGGAGTGCAATTACAAACTATCAAGCTCACATTCTAGGCAGAATATGGGTTTGATGGAAGGCTGGTGTTGAAGTCACACCAATAATTATTACCTCACAACTGATCACTGTTCTAGTTACTTTAGAATTGAATATCATTATTTTGATCTCATGTGTTTATGCCTCCAACTTTCAGGTTGAACGAACGGAACTTTGGAGATATCTCTTAGAAAGTAGACGCCTTTGTGGATCAACGTCCTACCCGTGGCTGGTCCTCAGTGACTTCAACGAGATTTTAGTTCTTAACAAGCAATCCAATCTGGCACGTTCTTCTCGTTAGCTGGGGATCTTACAGTTGCAGGAGTTTATCATGCGATGTGACTTACTAGACTTGGCGTATACGATCCTCGTTTCACCTGGTTGAATAACCGGGAAGCTGACCCAATCGGAAAAAGTTGGATCGCACATTGGCTAATGATTTGTGGAATTATACATTCCCACAATCATACACCGTATTAAAAAATGGAGTCTTTGACCATGCTCGAGGCGTCATCCACTTAACTATCCCTACTTCCTCTCCTCGCAAACCGTTCAAATTCAAAACTTATCTAACAACTCACCCCTCCTTTTTTCAGGTAGTCAGGTCTCAGTGGTCGGCCTCCCCAGCGATTTACCGATCACGCATGGCACTTCGTCTCCTTTACAACAAGATAAAGTGTTTAAAGGTTGATCTTTGTTTGCTCAACCGTTTGACTTATGGGGACCTACCTAACCGTACCAATAATGCGTACCAGGATCTTTGTCAACGACAACTAGAAGCACTTCAATTCCCTTCTGTTTTGATAATGCAAGCAGATGCTGAAGCTTCACAGGCTTGGCATCACTTAGCTCAAGCCGAGGAGTCTTTTTTCAAGAAACATTCTAGAATCACCTGGCTTCATGAGGGAGACCAAAACACTGGTTTTCCCATCATACAGCTTCAGCCCGAGCTTTGAAGAACTCCATTAAGCAGCTCCGACTTGTTTTCAGCGAATACGTCAATGACTTGCCGTCGATCAAACAAGTGGCAGCGGATCATTTCAAAATGTTCCTTCAGGACCAACCTGCGCTCACACCATTACCCTCATCCCTTATGAGCTCACTGATCACTTATCGATGTCCACTAGAAGCTGTGGATTTTCAAAGCCGGCTTGTACTTCCCTCTGAGATAAAGGACATCCTCTTTTCTATGCCCCAGAACAAGGTTCCAGGTTCCGATGGTTACACTTCGAAATTCTTCAAGATAGCCTGGTCCGTTGTCGGATCTGATCTAACAACGGTTGTTCAATCATTCTTCATATTTGGTTTTCTGCCTCATGGTATCAATGCGACTCGGATATCTCTGATCCTGAAAAATGATGCCCCTAAGCTGATCACTGATTATAGACCCATCTCATTTTTCAAAACTATCTACAAGATCATTTCCAAGTTAATTGCCAACCGTCTCAAGACAATTTTGCCTGATGCCACTGAACCCAATCAAAGAGCTTTTGTAAAGGGGCGTTTATTCCTGGAGAACGTCATGTTGGCTACAAAAATCGTCAAAGATTATCACAAGCACTCTCTATCTCCGCGTTTTACTTTAAAGCTTGATATATACAAAGCTATTGACACAATTAACTAGGATTTTATTGTGTCTGTTTTACAAGTCATGCAGCTTTCGCCAATCTTCATTCGATGGATCTACTTGTGTATCTCCACTACCACATTCTCAGTCTCGGTGAATGGCAAACCAGCAGGGTATTTCCCCAGCCAAAGAGGGCTTCGACAGGGTTGTGCAATTTCTCCTTACCTCTATGTAATTGTCACTAACGTCTTGTCTGGATTTCTGAATGCAGTTGCAGCATGTGGACATTGGTTACCACTCTCGCTGTGAAGCTCTTGGGACACACACCTCTGCTTCGCCGATGATATCTTAATTTTTTCATATGGTACACCTGATTTGTTACGTGGTATAATGGATGTTATGGACACCTTCGGGAAAGCATCGGGACTAAAGATTAATATCCAAAAGTCCTCGATCTTTCTAAATTCCAAACCTCCTTTAGCCATGGTCCGGATCATAAATCATTTGGAGCTAAAGCATGATTCTTTACCAATCAGATACTTGGGTTTGCCTCTTTACAACCAAAAAATTCTATAGAGCAGATTATGCTCCTTTACTTGACAGGTTACGCTTACGTATGTCTTCTTGGGTCTCTCGTTTACTCTCTTTTGCAGGTCGATTGCAGCTAATCAAATCAGTGATCATCAGTATGGTTAACTTCTGGCAGTCAGCTTTCAGGCTTCCCAAAGCCTGTATTCAGGAAATAAATAGTTTGTGTGCTAACTTTCTTTGGTCAGGATCTCCTACTAATCATAATTCAGCGAAGCTAGTCTAGGTGGACATGTGTAAACCTAAAGCATCAGGGGGCTTGGGTCTTCGGTCCTTCGAAAATACATCACGGGTGTTCACTCTTACCAAGATCTGGCGATTACTAACGGATGCAAAATCACTATGGGCTGCGTGGATCCATCATTACCTCATCCGGGACTCAACCTTTTGGGATACAAATTAAGTAGCCTATGGTTCATGGATATGGAGGAAAATCCTACAATCTCGATCGTTAGCGGTTCCGTTTCTCCGTTTCAACATTGGTAATGGAATCCGTACTTCTTTCTGGTTTCAGAATTGGACCATGTTGGGTCCTCTTTATGCTCTTGCAGGTGATCGTGGCATTAGAGAGTATGGCATTCATCGTTATTCATGTGTTGCACATGCGGCATCAACCTCTTCTTGGTGGTTGAGACGAACACGCAACACAGATCTCCAACAGCTTCAAACATGCATCCAAGCTCAACCATTACCAAACCCTCAAGCTGGTCATGATATCATCCTTTGGCGACATGGTCCAAATGAATACAAGCCCTTCTTCTCCTCCTCATCTATGTGGAGACAGCTAAGTCCTTTATTTCCTAAACAATCGTGGTGTACTACTATTTGGTTCCCGCAATCCATTCCCAAATTTGCTTTCATTTTGTGGCTTGCAACTCTTGACAGGTTTCAAACAGGACGTCGTATGCGTGTTTTGGGCGTGGACCAGCTATGCGGTCTATGTGGAGAACCAGACGAATCACGCGATCATTTGTTCTTTGCCTGCCCATACTCGTTCACCATCTGGAGTGATCTTATAGCCCGCCTACTTCACCGTCGCTTAAGTCTGGATTGGACCACTACGCTAGCCTCCTTGCGAAGTAGCTCACTATCATCTCATGACCGAGTCCTACTCAGGATGTGCTTTCAGACTACCATCTACCATATTTGGCTGGAGCATAATCGACGAAGACATGGACAGCCACCTCACACCGCAACTTACACCCGCACCACCATCGAAATTACCATCCGAGACCGCATCACCAGCCTTCGTTACCCAGCAACATCTCCGTTGCATCAGTTGGCCCAGCGCTGGCAATCGATCAGTCTCTCATGATGTTGTTCGTCATCTGCACAATCGTCTATTTCCGACCAGCTACTATAGTCTTGTTTGTTCCCGCTTTCAGGTGGTGCGTCTCGAGTTGCACTCTTTTTCCCAATACTAGTTTTATCCCACATGATTTTCTAGTATTTATTTTTAACCGAAAAGGTAAATGGTTAGAGTAGTCATGCGAAATCCACATAAACAAATATTTTAGCACATATAAAAGAGAAAAATCAACATTTAGGGAGAAGACGAGAGAGAGAGAAAATGATAATTGTAGAGAAAAAAAAGACGAGGAGAAAAATATATATTTTTAGTTTTTAATTAAAAATATATATTTTTAGTTTTTGATTAAAAATATAAATATTTTAGTTATATAGATAATATTTATATGGTTTAACATTTTTAATAAGTATTTTATTGCATATTTATTAATGAAGATATTATAAAAAGATTATTTATAGAGTACATGAAAAAATATCATGCACCATATTTCTTGGTTAATCTGAAAATAAAAAATACAAAACAATGCACAATCTATGATGTGAACTAGCAGGACAAAATGAAAAAAATATATCTAACGGAAACCAAACCATAATTTAAATTAGAGAAAAAATTATAAATTGTAAATATAATTGAAGATGCATATGACTAATAAAACGATTTAACAATAAAACTACGAGGAACCCTTGTTAAATTAAATGCAAGAAAAAGAGATTTTTTGGTACGAGAGTCGAAAAGAGACATATGACAAAAAGATCGTTCACAAACTGACCAAAATTATAATAAAAAAATAGCGAACACGTCTTCCTCCCTCCCTATCAATAGCTACAAAAATCAAATTTGGAAAGAAAAAACAATGATGAAAAGATAAGTGTAAATGCAAAAAAAAAAGAGAAAACATTTGGCATACCTTATTTATTTAAAGGACTCACACTAAAAATATCTGCGGACGAATTTCAAAATGTCTAAGAAAAAAAAGATTGCATATTTGATTAAGAAAATAGTTTTAAAAAAACAACGAAAAATAAAAGTCGACAACAAATAAAACAACACTAAAAATTCAAAAATACAAAAAAAAGCAAACACATAATAAACATAAAAAATATATAATTTTTTCAAATAAAATAACTAAAAATATATAACTCGTCTAAAAGGCGAAGCAACGACTACTAATATAAATAATAAAAGGTAATTCTCAGGAAGATAGTATGACCACTGTTTGTTGTATAAACGTCACCGGTTTTGCATAACTCGTGTTTATGCGGTGAGTTAAGACTATGATTACGATGAAAGGTTAATTAATCTTACACGTAAACACTTACGGTGCATTTTAGCAAGATTGATATGATTATCTCGAAAATACCCTTATGTTAAAATGGCATTTACTCGCCTTTTTCCCCAAACACTCTTATATAAACTCTTTCTCCGTTATCTTGCGTAGGCGAGAAAGCACCGATTGATTATTCTGTGAAACCGGCGGAGGAAAGTAAGAATCCAAAAAAGATAAGACTCGATTGAGAGGAGAGTTTGCTGATCAATGGTGTTTCGTGGTGAGAAAGACTATATGGAGACGAGACATGAGAGATCGAAGATTCTCCACAATTTCACGTTCCCGGAATTGAAGTGGGGAAGTCAGCGAAATCTAACGGTTGCTCTGTCGCCGGTTATCAAAGACTCCGACGGCGATCTTCGTTCCGCCTTTTTTGGTGGTTCTGACCAACGATGTAACAAACGGAATCGACGAACGGAGAATGACGATTCCGCTAGTTTTATTTAAAGCCAGTTTTTACCCAATAAATAAATAATAGAATCAACAGTCTAAACTCCTTGAATCACACTAACATTTTCACGTGATCATGACACGACGCTTTTAACGTCCTCTATAAGAAGTTTCATCATCTTCGCCAAGAGCTATCATGGTCAATTATTCAAGCAGTGTGTGCTATACGACAAGTGTAAAAATTTTGTCCACTTCCGGGGCGCTGACCGTTTCTTTTCTTTTTTTTGCTTTGTTGTTCCTCAATCTTTCTTTTCATATAAGGTTTAATGGGTTTCATGTAAAGTATCTCTACTTCGTCGTTGGCCATGTATTTCGCCAGTCTCAAGCTAGCTGTTTGGTTCTGGCTATTTTTTTGTTCATGGGCGTCTCCTTTCTGGTTTTTCTCAGTGATCCCTTCTCTTAGATTTAGTGTGGTCTCGTCATATGCGTTGGAAGGGCTTTGACCTATGGGCTTCTCCTTACTCCTCAGGCTAAGTGGAGGTGTGCCTTGGTTCCATCCTCCATGTGTGGTTGTAGTAGGTCTACCCTCCTTCGGCTTCGACGGTTTATGGAGATGGTCGACGATTATCCTCTCAAGGGGACTTGTATGATAATGATAATGATTACAAAAAATGATTGTCACATTTCGAATATTAGCATATGATTTTTCGGCGGATGCCACTAATGAATATATCAAAATAGGAGAGCCTACATCTCTAGAAAGTTTGAAGTGGTTTTGTCATGTTTTCGTCATGGTTTTTGGAGAATGCTATCTTTGATCTCTGGACTCTAATGATGTCGCATTACTACTCCACATTGATGGACATCGAGAATTTTCAGATTTTTTGGGTACTTTAGATTACATGCTTTGGAAATGAAAAAATTTCCCAATAGCTTAAAAGGGACAATATGCTGGTTGATATCTATGGTTTTTGATGCTTTTTAACCTTGTTTTTTAATTCCATTTTGAGTACTTTAACATGCATTTAGGCATATATATAGGTTGCATTTTTCATATCACATCATATTTCAGGTGTTTGAAGTGTGCAAAATCAATTTGAGGATCAAAACCAAGGATAAGTAATCAAAGAAAAGCCAAAATGAAGGAATGAAGTGATACTGGCCAGACTGTACTGGACCACTAGTTGGTATGAAAGAAGACTGAGAGATACCCGACGAATNCATTTTTCATATCACATCATATTTCAGGTGTTTGAAGTGTGCAAAATCAATTTGAGGATCAAAACCAAGGATAAGTAATCAAAGAAAAGCCAAAACGAAGGAATGAAGTGATACTGTCCAGACTGTACTGGACCACTAGTTGGTATGAAAGAAGACTGAGAGATACCCGACGAATTAGTGATAGTCTCAGGATTTTAATCTTAAAACTACACTGCAGAGAACATATTTAAGTAGTATAGCTAGGGTCAAATTTCACAAGGACCAGATAGCACGACTTTCAGTTTTATGTCAAATCAAGATAAGAAAGGTTAAAAGGTGTTGTTTTAACTATGATCTAAAGCAATATCGGTAATTTAAAATGAAGTAAATCAAATAACTAAGACGTCATGCAGTAGAGAATATCCACAAGTATTCATGTTTAAAAATCAAGGTTAACATGCATAATTTATTTGAAAATAGTTCTCAACATGAGAGACATAACTAGATTAATATCTTCTCGGAGTATTAAGCTCTATGTTCCAATTAACAACAACAAAAAAATCTCACTGTATCTAACTAATTCAACCATGCATTAATGCTCATATTCAATTGTTCATAGACATTCAAGACAATACTCTCGCAAGCAAGAACATCTACACATCTAGACTAGATCAGATCTCTAAACCAAATCTATTTGCGTTTATCAGTCTAAAACCAATGAACTAGTTAGATACTCTAATTCATGAATTAAGAATGAGTATAGACTAAGAACCTAACAATTTCAATCCATTAAGTCAAACTCTAACTATCAAACATGATTTCCCTGGAAAATCCCTGAAACCTAACTAGGGAACTACTCATTCATGGAAATAGAAACAAAAAACATAATTGAAGATTGCATCAATCAATATAAACAAATTATATAAATAAAAGACAGAGTTTATAATTCTTCTCCAAAATACAGTGGTTCAGAATCCGTCTTTCTGAAAAAGCTCTGAAATCTAAAAGTGTAGAAAATGCTTAAAGTAAGGCTTTTATAGTGCAAAATAAAAATAAAGAAAACCATCTTGATAAGTCTTGAGGGTAAATCTGTAATTTTTGCAAACTTCATTCATCTTCGTCCATAGGGATCGATCGACCCATCTATATTGGGGATCAATTTTAGTGCAGAACAATCAATTTTAATTTATGTAAGAGTTCATGTGTGGGATCGATCGATCCAAGCAGGGATCGATTGATCTCTTCTTTGGCAATGCATATATTGATCCCTCTCTTGCTGGATCGATCCCTTCCTCTTCACACTTAGCCATTTCGTACCTGAAACCTTCTGAAATCCATCATTTGTCTCCAGAAAGACTTGAACACCTAGAATCCTAAAAATATACCAAAACTACAAGGAAAACACTCGGATAATGCCAATAGCAAGTATAAATACCCACTATAAAGCATTAAAAACCGAGTAATATCAATTGGAAGGTACATTTGGCCCGATATGCCAATATCGGCCAGTGTGTACCGACAAGGGCGGGCCGATACGCAACAAGAATAAACTCTATCGGCTGAAGGAACCATACATCTCACTTGGTACAACGACATCGGGCAAGTTATACCGGCCAAGCGCTCCCGATATGAGCCGCAAAAAAGATATATCGAACGGGCATACCGACGACATCCACCCAACACCGAACAAGGAAAAAGTCAACTCGAAGTTTGACTAAGGTTTTTGATCCATTTGTTTTATGGGTTAAGCCAAGACCAATTATGAGCTACTATTTAAGCTTTTTAGAACCTAATCTTAGGGTTATCTTTTATTTTCTTAAAAAATTCTTTGGCAACTTTGTAAACCTTTGATCTTTGTAAAATCTTAGTTTGATCATTGTTATGATTTCATTTCTCTTTATCATTTCTTGTTCTAATCATGATTAAACACATTTCTACTCTTAGATTTTGTGTTTTTCTCAATGATTAGTGAGTAGTCTTTTTACTAAGAAAATGAGTTAGGTAGATTAGGGTGATTAATTAATTGACCATGATGTTTAGGGCTTAGTTATCTTATATCTTCATTCAATAGGTGTTCTTAATGCTAAATTTGTCTTCATCATTCATTTCTAGATCTTAGGAAGTTTTATGCCCGAAAGGTGTTCGCTAAAATTCTTGAACCAACTTTTGAATGCTAAATGAGGCATAACCAAGACATTGTCTTAGTTAGTTTAGTGGTTTATCATGGATTAAATCTTATTCTTCTTGATTGTGTAATTATCCAAGAGATTGTTTTAGTTGCATGATTAGAAAATGAATTAATGCCATGAAAATGGATTAGTCTAATTAAGGGAATCGTAGACCAATAATTCACATTGAACGTTAGTATTAACCATCATAAGATATCATATGATCACCTGATTCAATAACCTTTGCCCATTTGATTAGAATTTTTATATGGATTTGAACCTTAGTTTTTTAGTCTTTTATTTTGTTGACTTTTGAATTTTTTTAAGTTTGAATGTTACAAAAACAACTCAATCTTACTTTCTTAGACTAAATAGAATTCTCTTAAGTTTTAGTGAGTTTATTGCTCCCGATTGGATTTGACACCTAAGTATTACATCGACACATAAGTAGTCTTAGGATTACTTGTTAGACATAGAATCCATGAATTCTTGTTTATCCATTTGGCGTTGTTTACAACTCGGGAATTCAATTAGCCATTAGGATTTTGAAAAAAAAATGGGACTAAGCCCTTTTACATTTCATTGCTAATTTCTCTACTTGCTTCACTTGTGCATTCTTAGGTGTTAGTATTTGTAGATGGAGTAATAAGCAATGACTATTGGAACCAATCACGAGCTCAATGTTCATGGCCCTAGAGTCGGACCTATCACTACCACCAAATTTAAGATCAAGCCTAGTCTCATCAACATGGTCCAAAGTAACAAGTTACATGGTCTACCAATGGAGGATCCCTTGTACCATATAAACTAATTCGACATGTTGTGTAACACTATGAAAATCAAAGGAGTCATCAAAGATGCATTCAAGTTAAGGTTTTTCTCATTCTCTTTGGGAGAAAAAGCTCGCATATGGGAGAAGAATCTACCAAAGGCCTCCATAGAAACTTGAGAAGCTTACAAGAAAGCATTTCTCTTTAAGTTTTTCTCTACCACTCGAACCGTACATTTGAGGTATGATATATCAGGTTTTTTGCAAAAAGGAATTGAATCATCTGGTGAAGTTTGGAAAAGATTTAAGAGCTACACTCTCCAATGTCCACATCATTGATTCTTAAAGGAAAGCTTGCTTAGCACACTCTCTCGTGATCTTGCGCCCAAGTATAAAATCATGTTGAACACTACTAGTCATGACAACTTATTTAGCCAAACTAAAGAAGATGAAATAAAACTTGTTGAGAACCATGCTCAGAGTGATGGTAATTATGGTGAAGATTATGACTGCACGGTTTCGAGATAGTGGTAGGGATGATAACTACAAGAAGGATATAAAATCCCTTGAAGAAAAGTTAGACAAGTTCATATTATCTCAACAAGGAGTTATTAATTATGTTGGTGACATGGTTGAAGAAGTTCAGCAAGATAAAATGAGTCAAGAAGAGCTTGTGTATGTTGGTAAGCAAGGTTACAACTATGGTTACACCCAAGGCTACAACTATAATTAACATTCAAGCCTCTCTTACTACAATACCAATGTGGCCATCCCTCAAGACCAAGTCTACCCTTTTCAGCCATAACAACAATGAGGTTTCCAACCTAAACCTCAATTCAGTAATTAATGCGGTTTTTAACCCAAGCAACAATACCTCACCAACAAACTGATATTACTCGATTTTAATGCATAATAATAGGCATTTATGTCTGCTATTCTGCATTATTCCAAATGTTTTCCTTTCAAATTTGGTATATTTTTAGCATTCTAGGTGTTCGGATCATTCTGAAGCAAAATGATGCATTTCAGAGCAAATCAAAAGAATTTGGCTAAGTGGCAGAATGAAGAGATCGATCGTGCACTTTTTTTACGAAGAAAAGCCATTGTGTATGGAGAACGATCGATCCCTTTAAGGATCGATCGAGAATCTTTTCCTAGATTATTTCAGATCTAGAGATCGATCAAGCATCACAAAGAACGATCGAGCACTTTATTGAAGAGATAGATCAATATTTAGGGAGATCGATCGATTCGTACACCCGAAGAAGAATGAAGATTTTCCATATTTTTCACTCTTGGTCCTCAAGCCTATCTTTTATTTTGTTTCTAGTTATTTTCTAATTCTTAAACTATATAAGCCTTGTAGCTAGCATTATTTTCTTTTTACGCTTTACAACTTTTGAGCTTTTATAGAGAGACAGATTCTGAACCTTGTATTTGGAGAAGAATTCTGAACGCTGATCTTGATTTATAATATCTATTTTTATTTAACTATGTGTTCTTCTCTAATTTTGTGCTGGTTTTTCTTTGAAATGTCTGAGTAGTTCATTAGTTAGATTTTAGGGTTTCCCAAGGAAATCATGTATGATTGTTAAGGTTATTCATAAAGGGATTGAATTTGTTAGGTTCTTAGTCTAGATTTGAAATTATTGCATGCACTAGCTTGATGACCTAGTTATTGATAATAGGTTGATAAATACAAAAAGATTTGGTTTAGAAATCTGACCTAATCTAGATGAGTAAATGCCTTTGCTTGCAGGGAGTATTGTTTTAGGGTTTTATGAACTTATCAAATTTGAACTGTAATGCATGTTCAAATTTTCTAAATATGGTGGGAGGTTATCTTTAGTAATTTAAATATATGGATTACTACTTTATGAGGAGATTAATATAGCTTCTGTCTTTTGAGTTGAGAACTATTTTCAAACGAAAATCCTTGCGTGATAACCTGACTTTAAAACATGACTACATGTGGATTTCCTATTGCCTAACATCTTTAGTTTATTGATTACAACCTTGTTTTTTTATTATTGCTTTAATTCCGCTACAACCATCTTATTATTCTGNGGAGGAGATTAATATAGCTTCTGTCTTTTGAGTTGAGAACTATTTTCAAACAAAAATCCTTGCGTGATAACCTGACTTTAAAACATGACTACATGTGGATTTCCTATTGCCTAACGTCTTTAGTTTATTGTTTACAACCTTGTTTTTTTATTATTGCTTTAATTCCGCTACAACCATCTTATTATTCTGTCTTACCTTGATTTGAAATTGAACTGAAAGTGGTGCTGTCTGATCTCTGTGGATTCAACCATTTTACTGTGCTATAGTGATTTGTCTCTGTATTATAGTTTTAGGATTAAATTCTATCTCTATAACAAACCACCGGATTTCTCAAATCCGTAAGCACCTCAGCAACAACAACAAGCTCATGGAAGTTCCTCCAACACTCAGGATTAAACTAATTAATTGTTGAGACAAATCTTAGAGGGCCAAGGGAAGAATGCAATTGAGTTTGGGGTGTTCAAGAAGGAAATTAACGACAAGACTGATGATCTCCACGCCAAGATAGAGAGCATGGCGTCTAATTTGAAAGCTTTGGACATCCAAGTAACTCAAATTGCTTCTTCTTCAAAGCGACCAATGGAAAAATTTCCAAGAAGTTCATAATCAAGCCACAAAGAATATGTGAATGCTATCTCTCTAAGGATTAATCACGAGTTGTCACCACATATTTTCATTGAGGACAATGAGAAACAATATGGGGGTGGTCCATCCTATTAAGGTTAAGGTGAACTCCAAAGAGGAAGTTGTATAGGAGAAGGAGGCAAAAGAAACGATAGGAGATGCTAAGGGGAAAATAAATGCAGCAAGTAAGAAGAAGTATTCTTCATCAAAGGCACCAGTCTTTGAACCTCCACCTCATGAGCCTAAGCTAACATTTCCATGAATATTCAAGAAGAAATTAATAAAAAAAATTATAAAGCTCAATTCGAAGAGAAAATGAAGGAGGTGGAGAAGCAAATTCTAAACATGGAAGCTTTCGTGGCGAACCCTCAATATAGTAAGACTTTGAAGAACAAAATCAAGGAGAAACTCAGTGATCTACAACTAATAGTGAACCTTACACATGAGCTTGATACAAAGAATGAAGGTCCAAAGGAAGCAACCCCTAGAAAGCTTGAATATCTTAGAAGTTTCACTCTTCCTTGTACTTTGGGACCTTTTGAATTTGAGAAGAGCTTGTGTGACCATGAAGCAAGTGTGAACCTTATGCCACTAGCAGTAGCAAAGAATCTTGGTCATACATCTTTCAAATCTTGTGGAATTTCCTTGGTGCCTGCAAATGGGTCCGTCAAAACTCCGGTTGGAGTACTAAATGATGTTCCGGTAAAGATAGGGGATGTAGATGTGCTCACATATTTTGTTGTAATTGAAATGAAAGAAGTACCAAAGGACCCTCTCATTCTATAAATGCCTTTCTTAGCCACAACTGGATTTAAGATCGATGTCAAGAAAAGAAGGATTGGTCTTCACATTGGAAAAAACTTTGCTCAATGGTATGACATTAAAAGAATGAAGAAGAAACCGACCATTGATGGAAAAAAACTATTGGGTAAAAACAAGAGATGTTATTTCTACTAAGAGCCTAGAATAAGATAGCAATGGTAAGACTAGTTTCAAGGGTGAAGAGAAAGAATATAAAGCTCTAGATGGGTTGACATGAAATTTAGTTGAAAAAGGAGGTCCTACAATCCCCCCCCCCCCCCCCNCAAGCATGATGAAGAAAAGAAAGTTAAGCTAGAGACTTTAAACAATCTCACTTGGGAGGAACTCCATGGTATCCTTTGTATATATCCTTCGATTCGAATTTATCTTTATGTTTTAGTGCTTATTTTGGGTACTTTTACTATTGGATATGCTTTAGTGTTGAAAAGAACCAGGTTGAAGTTGTTTCAAGGGTGGGCGAGATACAAGACAAGAAATTTTCAAGATGCTCAAGTGGTTCAAACGATCATCCTGACATCCACTTTTATTGAGGTATCACCTTAACACCATTGTACATATTCATCATTTCATTTTCTTTCTTATTTTTTCGGTCCCCATTCCGGATTTGTTGTCACATAAAGACTGTGTGATTTAAGTTTGGGGGAGGGACCATGACTAATATTGTGTTCGATTTTGTTCTTAGCACTCATTTGCATTGTGAATAGTTAAGCTTTATACAAACCCATAAAAATAAATTTCAAATTCAATTTTTTTCTTCTAAAAAGATTGCATGTCTTAGGTCGAGTCTAAGTTGTTTTTGAATAGGGGACAATGATTGGAATGTCTTGCGAACCCTGATGTTTTTCTTGACTTGTAACACCCTAGCTAATAGTAGATTGATGCTTGAACCACTTTAAAATCCATACTTGGAATTGACTACTTGATGCTTCATAGTGTTTGTAGAATCTTGCATGAATTGAAACCAATACCATGATTATTAGGATTTGCCTATAGATTTGAAATGTTTGACTATGGTAAAACACTTTAGATTTTGATCATCTTTGCCTAAATTTTATCACTCTTGTTAGTCCAAATGACCATTCTCATTTTTGGGATGGTTATCACACCCTTGATCATCCAAAGCCATTCTTTAAACCCTCTTCCCCCTCCCCCCCCCCCCCCNGTCTTTTAAAAAAAATACATACATGGGCAAAAACCTGTGTACTAGAAGTTGAACGACAGGGAATTAGCCTCTTTAAACTTAGCTTAATTTTAAGATTAACAAATCTTAGGTAGGGGAATTACCTAGAATAGGTTATTGGTTTGGGAATCAATTAAGTAGTGTGGTTGTGCTGAAAGAGTAGAGATGAAAAAGCCTAAGTTGAAAGAAATGATAGGAGTACCTAAAAGTTACCTGGTCTAGAAAGAAAAAGGAATCAAGAAAAGTCTAATCCTCCCAATATAGTAAAAGAAATTTGAAAAGAAAAAGAAAATAAAAGTTGTTATCTAAGTGGGAAAATAAAGGCTAAATGTTTAAGTGAAAAGAAAGAAAGAACAAAACGGCTCCTAGTGGTTACAAAGATGAAATGGAAAGGCTAATATTTGAAGAATGAAAGAAGTTTGGAAAGAAATGTATATTTGGTGGTTTTATTTCTAAGTTTAGAAGAATGTGAATCATGTGATAGAATAAGAACATTAAAGGGATTCGGGTAGAGCATTAGTTGAGGTGAAAGCCTTGTATGCACCAATTGTTTGACTCTACCTTAAGTTTTCCTAATATTTTGCATTACTACTTTGAGAGAAACCACTTCAAACATTTAAAAATCCTTAAAACCGAACCAAATGGACTAGATGTCTCTTCCATAAGCAAGATGGCACTTGAATGTTTAATGAATGTAGGGGATTGGTGGATAGGATGGTTTGAGAATACTTCACTTTGATTTCTAAAAGTTGGTTCTTGAGTTGAGTATGTAGAAGTAAATTGACTAGTCGTGATCCAAGGATCTTTCTAATAGTTTTTATGATGTTACACTTGAAGTATTATGTTTAAGTTTTGGCTATGAGTTCTCACTTTAAAACCTCTCCTTATTATTTATCTTTGTTCCTTGCGTGAAGACAAGAAAATGATAAGTTTTGGGAGTTGATATCTACGGTTATTGAAGATTTTTAACCTTGTTTTTATTCCATTTTGAGTAGTTTAACTTGCATTTAGGCATATATATAGGTTGCATTTTTCATATCATAGCATATTTCAAATGTTTGAGGTGTGCATAATCGATTTAGAGATCAAAACCAAGGAGTGATAGTGGCCATATGTTACCAGACCACCACTCGGTATAAAAGAAAGCCGAGAAATACCGGATAGACTGGCCGCTACACATGGCCCATGGCCCGATATGCCAACATCAGCTAGTGTGTACTGGCAAGGGCGGGCCGATATACATCTTACTCGATATAGAGATATCTGACAAGTTGTACCGGCCAAGAACTCCCAATACAAGACGTAAAGAAGATATACCAGATGGGCATACCGGCCACATCCATCCGATATCGAACAAGGAAAAAGTCAACCCAAAGTTTCACTAAGCATTTTTACCCATTTTTTTTTATTGGTTAACCCATGTGTTTTGTGTTCACCGAAGACCAATTAGGAGCTACTAATTAAGCATGTTATAACCTAATTTTATGGTTATCTTTTATTCTCTTAAGAACTTTTGTGGCAACTTTGTAAACCTTTGATCTTTGTTTAATCTTAGTTTGATCGTAATTTTGATTGCATTTCTCTTGTATCATTTCTTGTTCTAATTATGGTTAAACAAATTTAGACTCTTAGATTTTGTGTTTTCTCACTAATTAGTGAATAGTCCTTTTATTAACAAAATGAGTTAGTTAGATTAGGGTGATTAAGTGATTGATCATGATGTTTAGGGCTTAGTTATCTTAGATATTCATTTAATAGGTGTTTTTAATGCTAGATTTTTCTTGATCACTCATTTTTATATCTTAAGAAGTTTTATGCCGAAAGGTGTTTGATAAAATTATTAAACCAAATTTTGAATTCTAAATGAAGCATAACCAAGACATTGTGTTAGTTAGTTTAGTGGTTTATCATGGATTAGATCTTTATGCTTCTTGATTGTGTAATTTTCTGAGATATTGTTCTAGTTGCATGATTAGGAAAGAGATTAGTGCCTAGCTCTTGTTTCATCTTTATTTTAGGTAGATTCACTTGCATTTAGGCACGTATAAGTTCATTTGTATATCATTTCATGTTTCATGTGTTGAAAAGTGAGTGGAATAAAAAGAGGGATCAATTAGATGCAAAAGAGCTAAAAATGGGACTTAAAAAGGATCAATTAGATATCATTTCACTTCGATTCTTTCTCTTTTCATGCTTTTCAACTTTCGCTATTCCTCTTTCATTTCATCTCTTTGTTTCATTCTCTGTTGCGTTAATGGCGGACAACATTGGTTCTAGAATACAGAACATTGAGTTGGGGGTCAACGATCCACCAATTCTTCTGCCGATGGACGTTGTAAGTCAGGCTGTGTACGAAAATCAACATAGCATAATTGGTCGTCCGTTGATGCCACGAAGACAGAACTTGCGTTCTATCATTATCAATTTACCGAGAAGTTGGGGTCAAATTGGTGTGATTCAAAGTCGGATTCTCGAAGGCAACCGATTTCAATTTGTATTTTCATCGTCTGAAGCTCTGGAAATGGTCCTTAGAAGGGGTCCTTGGGCGTTCTCGGACAGAATGCTTGTAATTCAGAGATGGTTACCCAGCGGAGATAACATGGAGTTAAATCATATTCCATTCTGGATACAGATTCGCGAAATACCGCTTCAATACTTGAACCAGGAGGTGGTTGAGCACATTGCGGAGTCACTTGGTCCCGTGATGGAGGTGGAGTTCAATCAGCAATTTGAAGCCTGGATTGATTACATTCAGGTTCGAATTAACTGGCACATTGAAAGGCCATTACGGTTTCGGCGTAACTTTCAGTTTTATCCGGGAGTTAACACGCTTTTACAATTTCGTTTTTAACGACTTTGTGGTTTTTGTGCATTTCGTGGAATGCTTGATCATGATACAGGTGCGTGTTTAACTCCAAATGGCGATGTTGACGACAATCCTGATGATAATGATGATGATGAGGAGCCAACAAACAATGGATTCATAATGCCGAATGAAAGCAGTTCCATTATCATCCGTGAAGTTTCAGAAGAACTACCAAAAATTCCCCATCCTGACGAACGGTAGCTATGATTGAGGAACCGGATGATATCACTCATTATCCAACCACGACTGGATCAAGGAAACGCAAGCATGAACATGAAGCCGGTCCAAGTACTTCACGCATAGAACCGGCGATTGTTACTACAAATGTTGATACCGAATCGATAAATGATGAAGAAAAGAGAGGCGCGGTGGGCCCGGTACCACCATATGAACCATGAGGACACTAAGTTGGAACTGCCGAGGCCTGGGAAATGACCTGGTAGTTCGACATCTAAAGGAGTTAACTCACAAGTTTTTCCCGGATATCATTTTCCTCATGGAAACAAAGCAACAAGTTCCTTATGTTTCAGCTTTAGTTTCAGAATTAGGTTATCAAAAGTTTCAGATTGTTCCACCTGTTGGGTTAAGTGGAGGCTTGGTTTTAATGTGGAAACAATCTCTTGTTTTTTCAGTTTTAAGTGCTACTCCAAATGTTATTGACTGCTTTGTTGAAATGAATGATTCTAGTTTCTATTTGTATGATGTTTATGGTAACCCAAATAGAAGTTTATGCACACAAGTTTGGAATTCTATTATTCAATTAGTGGACAATAGAACCGGACCGTGGATCTGCATTGGTGATTTTAACGAAATCCTAAACAATCAAGAAAAAATTGGTGGTCGGACTAGACCGATTCAATCATTCACAAGTTTTCGAGATTTTTACCCAAAATGTAATTTCCGCGATTTAGATGCTAAAGGCGACCCGTTCTCTTGGGCCGGGAAACGATATGGTCATGAAGTATTTTGTTGTTTAGACCGGACAATTGTCAACCCGGAATGGTTACAACTCTTTCCAGAATCATATGCTGAATTTCTTGAATTAGGAGTATCAGATCACCGACCGGTTATCACTCATTTTTTATCGGAACCGGCTACGTACACACGTCAATTTAAATTCGATACCAGATGTTTCAATTATGACGGCTTTAACTCGACATCGGTGTTGGAAATCTCATCCACCTGATATTAGTCTAACCTCACGACTTTCATTGTGCCGCAAAGCTATATCAACGTGGAAACGACATAACAATATGAATGCAAAGGAGAATATCGTTTTCTTCAAATCTAGTTGGACGAAGCAATGACTAGCGGACAACCTACACATATAATCCAACAATTTTGCCGACAGCTTGCTAATGCTTATCAACAAGAAGAATTATTTTGGAAAGTTAAAAGTCGAATTGACTGGTTACGGTGTGGTGATCGTAATACGAAGTATTTTTCATTCAACTAAACAACGTGAAGCGTGTAATCGATTAACTATGCTTAAAGACGAGCATGGACGGGCATTTCGAGGTGATAAAGAATTATCAATTCTAGCTAAACAACATTTTCAAAAGTTATTTACATCAACGACATCTCCAAGTAGAGACTCCTCAAGTGTATTTGCCGGGTTTTCACCCCGTGTGACGGATACTATGAATGCCCAGCTAACTAAGCCAGTATCAATACAAGAAATTCATGATGCCGTGTTTGCTATGAGAAGCCATAAAGCACCAGGTCCTGATGGATATAACGCGGGTTTCTATCAATTATATTGGGAGGATATTAAAGATGACTTATTACGGGAAATAGAACAATTTTTTAATCAAAATATTATGGATCCCCAGCTCAACCATACAAATATTTGTCTTATCCCAAAGATTTCATCTCCTACAACTTTTGCAGATTTTCGACCCATTGCGCTCTGTAATGTTAATTACAAAATTCTATCGAAAATTTTGGTTAACAGACTAAAGCCTCATCTACCACATTTAATCTCGGCAGAACAAGGCGCGTTTGTACCAACTCGACAGATTACAGACAACGTTTTAATTGCACATGAAGTTTTGCATGCCCTACGAGTTAACAGAATGTGTTCACACGCATTTTTGGCAGTTAAAACGGATATCTCTAAGGCGTATGATCGACTAGAATGGGAGTTTCTAGAAGAAACAATGGTGAGAATGGGTTTTTCAACCCAATGGATTACATGGATCATGTTATGTGTTAAGTCGGTCACATTTTCAACCTTGATTAATGGTGAATCACGTAAATTTATAAAACTAGAAAGAGGCCTGAGACAAGGAGACCCATTGTCCCCATATCTCTATATATTGTGCTCAGAGATACTGAGTCATTTGATAGCTCAAGCCATCCAAAAGCGACATCTGCAACCCATAAAAATAAGCAAACACGGTCCACCATTAAGTCATCTGTTCTTCGCTGATGATGATGTTTTATTCTTTTGTCGTGCTTCAAATCACTCTGCCATATAATTATTTGATATTTTCAAACAGTATGAGTTGGCATCAGGTCAACTGATTAATAAATCAAAATCATCTATTCACTTTGGTCATCATATACCGGAGCAACAAAAAAGACGACTACGCGCTACTCTACAGATCAATCAAGACGGTGGATGCTCTAAATACTTAGGATTACCTGAAATCATAGGAGCAAAAAAATCAGAGATTTCTACCTACATTGTGGATCGGATTAGACAGCGAACAGCTCATTGGTCCAAGAAATTCTTATCTCGCGCTGGCAAGGAAATATTGCTAAAATCAATAGCATTAGCTATGCCACTATACGCAATGACTTGTTTTAAACTAACTGATGGTGTCTGCTCAGAAATTGTAAGGTTTTTTCAAGATTTTGGTGGTCAAAAGGAAATATGGAAACTGATAACGCTATGCATTGGATGAAATGGTCCAAACTCTGCTGTTCTAAAAGAGCTGGAGGTTTGGGCTTCCGCAACATTACACATTTTAATGATGCACTACTAGCTAAGCAGATATGGAGGATTTTAAAATACCCTGGTAGTTTGCTAGCTAAAACACTAAAAGGTCGATATTTCCATCGTACTTCGGTTCTTAATGCACCAAGGGGATCTCAACCTTCATATGGATGGAGATCATTAATTTCAGGGCGGAATCTGATCAGAAACGGCATTACTTTCGTCGTTGGGAATGGTGAATCTATAGATCTTTGGAAGGATTCCTGGATCCCATCAACTCCAGCGCGCCCTCCAATCCCAAAACATGATTCCATTGATCTAAAGCTTAAGGTTAATCACCTTATGGATCATATTCATAATACTTGGGACCGAATAAAGCTAGAAACTATAATGCATGAAGCTGATATTTCTTTAATTGAAGCCATGAAACTCCCAATAGAGAAAGCTCCAGACAGTGTAGGCTGGTTATATACTAAATATGGTGAGTATACAGTCAAAACATGCTACCACTTTGCCATAAATGATTACAACCCACCATCATCTAGTATTACATCAGAAGCTACATTCATTATGGATCACATTTGGGCTATGAACATAACACCGAAAATTAAGCATTTTATATGGCAATCATTAAACAACATTGTGCCAACCAAAGCTGAACTATGTCGCCGTCATATCATTACTGACGCTAAATGTCCATCATGCGCTGTCCCAGAGGACATGAATCATCTCTTGTTCTTATGCCCACGGATAACAACAATATGGGATCATATTGCAATACACAATACTTCAATTCAGGACTCAAATTCGACTCTTGCTGAAAAGCTGAAGGAATTAACTATGCATACAATACATAGTCAAGAGAGTGATCACATCAAAATGCTTCCATGGTTTATGATTTAGCATGTCTGGATGTCTCGGAATAAAGTATGTTTTGATAATTACAATGGTACAGCAATGGAAATTTTCCAGTTAGCTAATGACGAAGCACAAGAGTGGATACATTTAAATCCCACAAAAGTGACGAGAGTCAAGGAACATCATCGGGCCCATTGGGATAAGCCTCCAGCTACATGGTTTAAATGTAATTATGATGCAACTTTCCATACACCATATTCAAACATCTGTGCGGAATGGATTATTAGAGATGAACATGGTCGTTTCCTTCTAGGCGGTCAAGGTACGGGCAAATGCGCAAAGTCATCATTAGAAGCGGAAATTCAGAGTTTAATTATGGCCATGCAACATGCTTGGGTTAAAGGTTTCAGGAAAATAATGTTTGAAGGAGATAACCAAGAATTATATAAAATACTCATGGGACAATTAACCGCTAGATCTGAAGCTCCAAACTGTCCACTCCAAAGATGCATCTTTTACACCAGCTTTCGTTGCGATTTAGGCAAAGACTATTTAACAAAAATTGTATTCATTTGAGTCATATTTCCAAAGAGCTATTTCACATCATCATAGCTTTAAAAGTGAGAGAGTTATGGATCCCAAACTGAAGATTAGTTAAATTGTCTCGCATAAGAAGCTGATGCCCGGTACCACCAGGTCGATATGAGCATACCGACCACCCCATACCAGCTACCCCGGTCCGGTATGGACCATTTAGAAGTCAAATTTTGAGCATTGACCAAGTTTGTATCCATTTTTCATTGGGTTAACCACCCACATATTTTGGGGTTAACCTAGGACACTTTAGGATTAGTATTTAAGCTTTTAAACCTAATTTTAGAGGATCTATGTTTTATCTTATCTTTTTATCGTCTTAAAAAAATTTGTAATCTTTTGAATCTTGGCTTAATTTGAGTTTTAATATTTGTTTTGATTGTTGTTTCTCATCTTATTTCTCCTTCTAATCATGATTCAACATAATTCTATCCTTGGATCTTGTATTTTCTCAATGATAAGTGAGTAGTTCTTCATAAGAAAATGAGTTAGGTAAATTATGGTGATTTGATGGTTGAATATGATGCTTAAGATTTCGATATCTTAGATTTTCATTCAATAGATGTTCTTACTGCTAAATGTTCCTTGATCACTCAAGTTAGATCATAGGATGAATTATGTCCGAAAGGTATTCAATGAAATTCTTGAACCAGTCTTTGAATGCTAAATGAGGTCTAACCAAGAGATTGGGTTAGTTAGTTTAATGGTTTTGTAGATTAGATCTTAATTCTTCTTGATTATGTGATTATTTAAGAGATTATTTTAGTTGCATGATTATGAAAAAGATTAGTGCCACGAGAGTGGATTAGTCTATTTAGGGGAATTTTAGACTAATGATTAACATAAATTGTTAGCAATGAACATCATAGGATATTATTTGATCATCTGAATTAAGAACCTTTACCCATTTTCTTAGCCTTTTTAATTTGAATTCAAGTTTAATATTTAGTTGTATTTTCTTAAATTTTGTTGACTTTTGCTTATCTTTGTTTAATTTTGCATGTTTGAATATTACCAATTAATCAATATTATTAGCTTAGACTAAATGAAAATTTTATAGGTCTAGTGAGTTGATTGTCTCCTGATTTGGATTTGGAATCTAAGTACTGACGGCAATGATATGAGTGGTCTTATGATACTTTCTCAGACATACAATTGAGTAAATTCAATTTTTATCATCCATGAAAGTACATTAGTCTAATTAAGAAAATCTTAGTTGAAAGATTAGCATTGAATGTTAGTATTTAGCATCGTAGGATATCACTGATCACCCAAGTCAATAACCTTTGCCCATTTGTTTAGCCTTTTTATATTGATTTGTACCTTAATCTTTTAGTCTATTATTTTGTTGACTCTTGAATTTGTTTAAGTTTGAATATTAATTTCTTAGACTAAATGGAATTATCTTAAATTCTAGTGAGTTAATTGCTCCCGATTGGATTTGACACCTAAGTATTACATCGACACATAAGTAGGTTTTGGATTGCTTGTTAGACATAGAATCCATAATTCTTGTTTTTCACTGGTCGTAGTGGATCTCCTACCTTTATAGAAGTTGTAAATGATTACGATATTTGGATTTGACATGCATATTTTGGTATATCGGGATCTAATAATGATATTGATGTGCTAGAGGCATTTCATCTTTTTGCTACTTTAGCTAAAGGTATTGCTCTACCCGCTAACTATATAATTAATGGAAAAATTCATATCATTGGCTATTATCTAGCTTATGGTATTTATCCAAAATAGTCCACTCTTTTTCTAAAAAATTTACGACCCACGTAGTCCTAAAAATCATTTTCTATGAAACAAAAAGCATGTAGAAAAGACGTGGGACATGCATTGTGAGTATTTCAATCGAGATTTGCTATTGTAGTAGGACCATCACGCTATGGAGTGAAAATTGTTACATGATATAATGACCATGTGTGTCATTATGCTTAATATCGAGGAAAACGTGATCTTAATGCGACAATTCAAGATCAAACCGAAGTCCCTAGTGTAGAAGTTAAGATGACGAGTGAAACCGATGTTTGATTTCAAGAACTTTTAGCTCGACAAAAAAAAATCAAGGATCGAAAAGCTCATTTTGAATTTTGAGATACATTAATAGAACATTTATGGTTTGTGTATACTAATCCAAAGAGTTGTATAATGTAGGATGTCTATCGATTGTGTATCTTGTAAGTTTATTTTGATGTAATATATTTTAAAATATAGTTATGTAAATTCTTTTTTTAAGTTTTGATTTATAAGTTATATTAGTTTATTATAAATAATAATATGTATTTAACTAAACTGGTAAAAAATAAAGAGAAACTTTAGTTTAATAATATAGTAATAAAAATAATTCTTTTTAGTGTGATATTTAGTGTTGTGGTTGGAGAATGATATTTTTTAGTGTTAAAACTACATTAAAATTTTATGATTTCAACAATATTTTAGTGTCAAAAATTGGTCGAAATTAAAACTTCTAGAAAATTTGGTTTATCAATTTTGTGAAAAGTATTGGATGAAATATTAATTTTCTTCATATTCAATACAACATTAGAAGATGAGATTAATTTTTTTCATAATTCATTCCCTTCTTATATGTCATGAAAGGGAAAACAATTTTCTTCTTTTATGATTGTTATCCTCATGACTTTTTTAATTTGCAATACTCGTTGACAAGTATATCCAAGAAAATATCAAGTTGTTAAACTCCAAAACAAAACAAAAATTCCTAAACACGTATGGCACTTCAATCCTCATCCCATTATTCACCACATTTTGATTACCTTATCACCTTATTTACAATGTCAACAACATTAACGTCAGCTTAATAACGTTGAATTAAAATGTCCAAGAGACTAAGAAATTATAATAGTGAGCAAATTTTCTATATTTACATATAATTACATCGATTGACTTGAAAAATTACATCTACAAAGACCCAAGTTCTTATATGTAAGGAACATTTTTTAAGAATACTTTCATCTTTCAAGTAAACTATTCTGTAAATAAATTATCGAATTAAAAAACATGTAAATAATGTACTTGTAGATGTGCTTCTCCAAAAACATGAAGAGCAAGTGTTGTTTTTCTAAATGTTTCAGGCCCATATATTTTTCTTAGTATGTATATGATCAAATACACATCACATACAAACTATAAAGAAAAGATCTAATACTTTTTGAACACATAATAACCTAGTAGAAACTAACTAAACGATCTAGGTAATCTCTTCATTTTTCAAGAGATTAGGAAATCACATACTATTAGATTACTACGGATAAGCCCTAAAAAACCAACCTTGCTAAGGATCAATAGATGTCTAAAATCAGCTTTAAAAAAACATTACTCATGTTGTGATGCATATGGAGAGAGGTCTTGAATAAGATTTTGGTTTAGCTTATGTTTCATATGATTATGTTATTACTTCTATTGTGGCAGTTTGATTGGTGGCTCTTTGATTGCTTCTGGAGAGGTGGTTTTTGCTTATCAAGGGTGATTTTNTTTACTTCTATTGTGGCAGTTTCATTGGTGGCTCTTTGATTGCTTCTGGAGAGGTGGTTTTTGCTTATCAAGGGTGATTTTATTTTCGAAAAATTATATCGTTGCAATAATTCAAAATTATACTTTTTGGAGTATATATTTTTGTATAACTTAAGTTATTTGTTAATTAGTTATCACTCAAGTGATTTTATATTTTAAATTTTAAAACATGATTTAGAATTTTATATAATGTGTTTATGTGAAATGAGGTTGCTTTTAAATTTTAAAACATATTACAACAATAGTAATATTAGCGCTTAGAAATAAGATTTAGGTTTTAAAAAATAAAATAAAAAATTATAATTCACAAATAATTATAAAGATATTTTGTTCAATATAAATAAAATACATTTTGATTGAAAATAATTCCCAAAATTGCGATGTAAATAATTTTTTGTAAAAGAAGATTTTATGACATTACTTTTATTTTTCCAATGTTAAAATACTTTTCGTCAAGAAAATAAGTTTCTATGGAAAAGCAAAAATCAGAGAAGAGAATGTGACATATACAGTATTTTTGCTGCCGATTCAAACTGAGCAATCAACATTTTGAAACAAAAGATTGCAATGATCAAGTTCCGACGAACAAAATAAATGTCGGGCAATGATTCTCGGTATGTTGGGCAATGAATTCCGAGTTTGTTTATTATCTTATTTTGACTTCCAATAAATCGGACAACGAATCCATAATTTTTGGGTTTACTTAGCCAAAATATGTAAACAACATATTTCACGTTGTTTTATATATCTGTTACAATAGACCAAAAGAAAACACATAATTTGACATTAATTTTAAAATCTATTAAAACACTCGGTAATCATTAACCTCCGCTTAATAATCGGAAAAGCTTAAGATTTTAAATAAATGATTATATATCATTTTTGAGAAAAAATGTTGGGCATGTAAATATATATATATATATATATAGCCTATTTAAATTGACATTAACTGAGGCGTATAACCTCTTCTGACCTTTCACTGCATTAAAAAATTTTAGTGTCATCTTCTTACTACTAAACAAATTTGATCTTCTATCCTTCTTCTTTTAGTGTTGTGACAACATGGCTACACATTTTTTTATTTCTTAAGGATGACATTGCAATGTATCATAATATGAGTCGTACCGTATTAGAGATAGAAAACTATGCTAGGTTTTTTAAAAAAAAAACCCAATAAATAAAGATTAGAACTAATAGATGATCCAAACAAAAATAGTAAAAGAGGACTGACAATGTGATTTAACTTAAGAAAGAAAATTAAAATGCAGGAGGAAGCATATAACGAAGACACAAAGTCGTCTGACATTGGTAAAGAAGAATCTAATTCATCCTCTTGATAAGATTATTGATGATATTCTCATGGTTTCCGACATCACCACCTTCGACATAGTGGTTTTTCTTCTTCTTCAGACCACCGAGAGGGGCCTTGAGATGGAAAACATTAAGTTAGAAAACATATACTTAACATGCTAAACGTATACTCAGCTCATAAATTTACCTTTCAGATCAAATGCGTGAAGCTTACAGCTAATTCCGTCTGTGGTTCCGTTTTATCTGGGTCCCATTGTTGAGTCATCTCCAATTCTTTCATCTCAGCACTTTCTTCTCCTTTAATCAATCTCTTCTTACGAAGATACATTCTTAAAGGCTTATCATAATGTTACTTGTTACAACTTCCAGCATATCTTAGAAGAGAATCACAATGTGATATCTATCTTCCACCTTATTGTCTAGCTGCAAGGGATAATATAAAGAATACATTGGATCAGATGCCACAGAAGGGAAAATAATGAAAAGAAATTTCAGGAAGAGCATTATCAAATATTTGATCAGCTTGACAAAGTGGTCATAGAGGCTAAGAAGAGAACTCTGAATCAAAGTACTTGTATCCATATGCCTATCAACATCTGCAAATATAACGTCAGACATAAGTTGGCCATGACTAAGTGTGGTATGTGTTAACTTGTAATTATCCAAACCATAAGTATATGTGAAAAAAATCCAAGTATTTCAGAGCTATAATTTGACCAATACAACCACTTCACGATTTCCCTGAACCAATTTCTTATGATATCCTTGAATGAAGCATAACACTCACATATAGCACATTTCATATACGTGTCCCTCTAAATCATTTTATTAAGCTCTATGTCCTTCCTATTACTCTCTTTTTCATATCTTATTATCGTGTTCCACAACTGTGCAAATCTTGCAGCCTCTTTCTCTTTGTTGACAGGCACCTGTAATAAGTAACACCAACATTCATTGAAAAGAATGTTCATGATAGCATACCACTCCGGTCAACAAACCTTTTCCTCTGTAAAGTTAGGAGATGAATTTTCCCTCAATCCCTTCTTCCTTTGAGATCCATCTTGCAGCCTCTGTACGCATACCAACAGAGCTAACAGAAAAATCGGTATCAAATCCAATCCGATCAAAACGAAGAAACACAAAAAAAGAAAAAAAATTTTTTATCGAATTCACAATAAACAAAACTCACAATGAAAAGGGAGATACGAAGATCTGTAAATACGTAGACCATCGCATATGACGGAAAGAGATGGAATCCAGTGCATCTACCGGTTTACCTTCAGATATTCCAGTTGAATCCAACAAATATCAAATCCTTCTTACGGATATGGAAAACTCAGTAGTGATCGTCATAAGAGAAACAGAAGGAGGAGATCATGGAGCAGCAACGCTTAGGGAATCGTTGAGATAGGAAGTAGGGTTTGAAGCTTATTTATTTACGCTTAATGTATTTGTAACTTTTCTTAAATTAAATGTATTTGTAACTTTAGGAATACAAAGAGATGGGAATATGAAGGGTATCTCTTAAAGACGAGTTTCTAATCTAAAACGTTGCGTTTAATGATTTTCTCACATTATCTGAATTTTTCGAGTTCTGTTTGCACGTTTACTTTCTCTTTTTTTGTAGATGCTGACGTGGCGCAAAAGGGTGTATTCCTGCGAAGCTGATGTGGCAGTATTTAGATGCCTCAAACACCTACTTTTATATAATAGAATATTTCTAGTTAATAATTAAATAAAAAATAATTTTAACAGCATTTAAAAATAAACAGACAAAAGTTTTTCATTTGGATTTCTCTCTAGTCTTTCTCTCTCGAATCTTTAAGTGTGAAGTTACGGCAATGAGGTGATACTGAGGCCCACTGCCAACAACTGAGCCACGATCTTTTACTCTGCGACTCCCGAGCACGCTGGCGATTCCAGGACTGGTGTCGCTCTCCCTTGCTTCTTAAAACCTAACCGCCACAAACCTTTTTCTTTCTCCCTTTGAGCAGATTCACCGTCTCAGAGCCAAGGGAGTAGCAGCTACCGCGGCATGTCTTCCCGGCCAGGAAACAAGCAGCATCGTAGCAAGGTAGACGCTGTGGCTAGGAGAATAAGATCTTCGGGTCGATGTATTGGCTTTTCTCTACCGGCGGAAAGAGAGATGGATGAGTCACGACAAAGGTGCAGGACCATCTTCGTTGCGAATCACCACTAAACCAAACCCAAATGTATGAAAACTTGTTCCCGCTTATCGCCGAAAACCTACTTTTTTTCTCCAATCTCGGCGTGGTGGTAAACAATCTTGAATCTTCCTCCTCTCCAAAAGCTACTGATACGATGGAAGGCGTCGTTCGTGGTAGTCGGTGTGTTTTCTGAACTCATCGTCAGACCGTCGGAGGAGTTTTTCGGCTGATCTCGCATCACAAGTTGGCGACATTCCTGTATTTGGGTTTTTCTTCTCAGAATTAGGTTTTCTATGGGCTTCAATTTGGATCCGGACCATTTTTATTTATGAAAGGCTATTCAGAATCTATTTGTTAGGGTTGAATAGTAGTTGGTTTGTTTTGTGTTTTGGGTTTGATTTTGTAATAAGCCAATATCCGAAAATATTAATCAAAAACCTTTATAAAAAAAAAAGAATTTTAACTACTTGATAAATTATTGACATATATCACTACAAAAAAATAGAGTTATTATGACGAAATTTTGTTACAAAAAAATTTCGACACAAAATTGAGACGTTTTATTTACGGTTTTATGACAAATTTATGTATGTCACGGATTTGTAACGGTCTAGTCATAATATTATGACAAAATGTGTAGTCACTAAAATTTATCACATATAAAGACGTAATTGTTATGTTAAATTAGTCGTAACAATTGTGACATTTTTTTTACGGAAATATAGTCACCAGCTAGATACAAAACTATGACAATTATGTGAGTTGCAATTTGTGACATTACATTTACTAAACATAATATGAATTAGTGACAACTTGTTTTATAAGTCGTAGCACTGATGAATCCTCTATAGATCCTCTGACTTCGTTTTTGAATGAAATATGTTCCAAAACTAAAGCATTTTCTCCTAACTGTAATACCCATGTTCATAACCCTTTTTCTTTTCTTTAGTATGAAATCTACATGTTAATAATGTTTTAGCATCATAAACATGATTCACAAAATGATAGAAAGAAAAAGAGTAAGGATTTTAGAGAAAGCCAGTGAGGTATTGTTTAACCCTAATGAAGGCAAAATAGAAGATTGGATTTTGGGTTTAGAAATTTTTGTTAAATGGGGAGTTCAATGTTTAGATACAGAGATTCGATGCGGTTTGGTAAAGACGCGTTTTTCCATCCTTGTGAAGTCTATAATTGACTTAATGAATAAGGGGATAGATCAATTTCTGACACAAGGCCTTGAAAGTCTTGAGAGCTTCTTGGCACGAGAAACGAATCTGTATGACTACAACATGTATCAACACCAATTTGTGTCAGTTATTGTCTTCAAGATGGAAGCACACACCGAGAGCATTCCAACCATTAAACACAACCCATCTCTCGTACAATCACATGAAGATCTTAGCAATCATGGAGCAGAGTATGACAATGACAGTTATGACCATTTGAAGAATTTATCTCTAGTGAAACTCTTAAGAGTTTTTGCATCAACTGATGCTAAAGATAGGTCTAGAGAGCTTGCAATCCAACAACTCGATGTGTTACTCTCTGATCACACTTCAAAGAAAGTCAAAATAGACATTTCCACTACAAAAAATATCATTTAGCATCATTTTATTAACATCATTTAGTTAATTGAAGTTAGAGAAAAAAACACTATTAATTAGCATCACTTATTAAAATAATGTAAATATATTTAGTCTCCTATATCATTTGAAATTAAATGTTACTATTTAATAATATTTTACTTAATGTATTTAAGAATCTATAATATAATTAGGGAGTTTCTGCAAATCAAAATCATAATGGCGACTGTTAAGGCGATATTTTCGACAAGTCTAACTGCATTTTTTCTGGCGATTTTGTCTTGTCATAATGAAGATTTTCGACACCAATTACTCTGGGTGGTGGTGCCGACGACATTGGGGGGTATGGCGATGAAGATTGTGAGATCGTGGCCTATACGACCCGTAATCTCCACTTGCTTCCCCACGACGAGTGATGGCTCCCAACTGTCTAGTGGTTACTACCTCCGCGGCTATTTAATTCCTGGAATTTCACAAGTAAATCCTCAACTTCTCCTCTTTGCTATTTCCCAATTTTCTTCTCTAATTACTCTAAGAACTAAAATGAATTCACAAAAATCTCAATTAACAATCATGGCTTAAAATATTGGCCGTGCAATTCAGGAGATTGATTTGGGTATCAATGATCCTCCAATTGCCCTTCCCATTGCTTTGCTTGATGAAGCAATGGATGAAAATAGATTCAGTATCATAGGCAGACCTCTTATGCCCCGTAAACAAAATCTCAGAGCCATAGTTGCCTCAATGCCTCGCAATTGGGGTTTAAGTGGTCTAGTTCATGATAGGATCATACAGGGCAGACGGTTTCAATTTCTTTTCTCCTCTATGGAGTCAATGGAGAATGTACTTCGAAGGGGTCCGTGGACATTTGCGGATAGAATGCTAGTTCTGGTTCGTTGGACACCTGAGGTTGGTCATTTTGATCTGCAGTTCATCCCATTTTGGGTACAGATCAGAGGAATTCCCTTCCAGTTCCTCAACCACCAAGTCATTACAGTCATTGGCAGAGCTTTAGGGCTTTTAATGGAGGTGGATTTTGATCCTGTCAATGGCACACGTATGGAGTATGTGCGTGTAAGACTGAATTGGAACATTGATGTCCCTCTGAAGTTTGTTCAAAACTTCCAATTCTCAATTGGTGAGAATACACTTACGTCTCTAAGGTATAAGAGACTAAAGGGCTTTTGTGTGACATGTGGTAGATTAACCCATGATTCAGGAGCTTGTTTAATTCAAAATGGTGGTCTTGCACAAGACACAAATGAGGACAGTAGTGATGAGGATGGTGGTCCCCCTCCAAACCAACAGAGACATGGAGGCATTCTAATAGAGGAATTAGATCCAGAGGAGGATAATGCTCAGGAACATGGTGCACAACCCAATGCACATATTCAGGCTGCAGAACAGGTAAATGAAATGATGGAGGAGATTAATCATATGATAGAGCATCAACCAGATCAACAGGAGATCATTGACCAAGGTCCAATAGCTAATATCTTCTCTTCTGAATGGAACATGGATCCAATGCTAGATCTATTCTACAGTGTTAAAATGAAAGGTGAACAGGAGATGCAGAACAAGAAGAGGAAAATGCTTAATGGAGTTGGTCAACCCTGTTCAAGTTCTTTGTCTGGTGAGACATCAGAGTCATCTATTGTGGAAGGGGTTCATCAACAACAAGCTAATGACATAATTGGAGGTGCGGTGGGCCCTAATCCACCATCAACACCATGAAGATGGTTGGTTGGAACTGCATAGGTCTAGGTAGTGACTCTGCAGTTCGACATCTAAAGGAGATTGTTAGGAAACAACTCCCAGATATCATCTACCTTATGGAGACAAAACAACAGAATTAGTTTGTTAGTCAAGTTGTTAAGGATTTAGGTTTTATTAATAGTTTTACTGTTCCACCTAGGGGCTTCAGTGGAGGGTTAGTTGTTATGTGGAATCAGCCCCTTGTTGTTGATGTTTTATTTTTATCCCCAAATCTTGTAGATATTTCAGTTAAGTTAAATGAAAATCTTTTCCATTTGTCATGTGTTTATGGTCACCCCAACCCTTCTTTGAGACAAGTAACATGGACTAAAATGGCAGAAATTGCACAATCTAGGGTAAGGTATTGGATAGCTATTGGAGGCTTCAATGAATTAAGATTTAACAATGAAAAGAAAGGTGGCACATTACGATCAGAAAGATCTTTCCAACCCTTAAGACAACTCTATGCTAATTGTGATTTTCAAGATCTTCCTTATTCAGGAGAAAAATTTTCATGGTATGACAAAAGGGGTCAACATGATATCTTTTGTTGTTTAGATAGAGCCATAGCAAATTCAGAGGGTTTTCATTTATTTCCCATCCTATCTGCTGAATTCTTAGAAATAGGAATTAGTGATCATAGACCTGTTATCATTAATGCGGATTTTTTAGGTTCTTTTAAGTATGATGGTAGATTAGGAGGTGTAGAAGCTTTTCAAAACATGATTAATGATTTATGGACTAGATCAAATAATATGTCTTGGCAAGACAGACTGGTTAGATGTAGAGGCCATATTTCAAAATGGAAAAGGAATAATAGATGCAACTCCCACGAAGAAATTCTTAGATTAAAAGCTCTCCTTAACAGCAGCATAGTAAATGGGGCTACCACTTTAGATATTAGTAACCTCAGAAGGGATTTGGCTTGTGCTTATTTCAATGAAGAACATTATTGGAAGATTAAAAGTAGAAATAATTGGCTCACAAAGGGTGATAGAAATACTAAATACTTCTTTGATGTAGCTAAAGGGAGAAGGGCTAAAACTAAGATCACTAATATTTTAGATGATCAGGGAGTCATTCATCATTCAGATGCCACTATTTCTAAAGTTTCTGTCAATTATTTTAAGGGTATTTATCAGAGTAGCGGAATAGATATCACACAACAACACTCAATATTTGGAGGATTTCAGAAACGTGTAACACATGAGATGAACTCTGAGCTCATCAAGCCTGTAACAATGGAGGAGATAAGGACAGCTTTGTTCTCTATGTGGCCTTCCAAGGCTCCTGGTCATGATGGTTTCACCAGTAAATTCTACCAACAGTTTTGGGATATTATTAAATTGGACTTGTTCTCTATGGTTAACAATTTTTTAATAACAGGCACATTAGATAAAGACATAAATCACATCAACATGTGCTTAATACCAAAAATAGATGTGCCTTTACGAATGTCAGACTTTAGACCTATAGCCCTTTGCAATGTTAGTTATAAACTAGTGTCCAAAATCCTAGTTAATAGATTAAAACCAATACTAACTCATCTAGTTTCTGAGGAACAATCTGCTTTTGTTCCTCAACGCATGATAACAGATAATGTTTTAATAGCTCATGAATTATTGCATAGTTTAAGAGTTAGAAGACGTGTTTCTAGTTCATTTACGGCTATAAAAACAAATATAACTAATGCTTATGATAGATTGTAATGGACTTTCCTAGAAAATGTACTTCTCTATATGGGATTTCATCCTATTTGGATAAACTGGATCATGAATTGTATTAAGACTGTGTCCTACTCTATTCTTATAAATGGTTCCCCTAAGGATTGTTTTCAACCTCAAAGAGGATTAAGGCAAGGGGACCCTTTTCCCTTTATCTTTTTATTTTATGTTCTGAAATACTTAGTTATTTTTTACAATCTGTTGTTGTTAGTAATAGGATGAAAGGTATTAAATTAAGTACACAAGGACCAACTGTTAATCATCTGCTATTTGCAGATGATTCCATGTTTTTTTTCCAAGCAAATTTATCCTCATCCTTAGCAATCAAGGAGATTTTGCTTAAGTATGAATTAGTTTCAGGACAAAAGATAAATTTGCAGAAGTCTGCAATTACATTTGGATCCAGAGTCTGTCCAGCAATGAAAACTAGGATAAGGAACTATCTAAATATTCATAACGAAGGTGATTATAGTAAATACTTGGGTCTGCCATCTTAGTTTGGTAGGAAAAAAAGTAGATTTGTTTCAGTATATAGTTCAGAAAATCAAGGAGAGGACTCAGAGTTGGAGCAATAAGTTTTTATCACAGGCAGGTAAAGAAATATTGCTAAAGTCCATAGGTACAGCTATGCCTATTTACTCAATGTCTTGCTTCCAACTCCCTAAGGGTATTTGTGAAGACATAGATAAAGCCATTGCTCAATATTGGTGGAGATCTTCAACTAACCAGAATGCTATGCATTGGTTATCATGAGATAAAGTATGTATCCCTAAAAAGGAAGGAGGCTTAGGGTTTAAGGATATAGAGCTATTCAATTAGGCTCTTCTAGCAAAGCAATGTTGGAGGTTGCTTAAGTATCCAACCTCTTTGTTAGCCAGAATATTAAAAGCAAGATATTATCCAAAGACAAATGTGTTACAGGCTAATCTGGGTAATCAGGCTTCTTATGGATGGAAGTCTATACTGGCAGGAAAAGAACTACTTAAAAAAGGACTAAGAGTTCTCATTGGAACAGGGCAAAACACAAGCATTTGGTATGAAAATTGGTTGCCAGTACATCCTCCTAGACCACCTAGAAAGAAGGATTATGATGCATGACAGATTTCTAAAGTCTCTCATCTATTTGATGAGGTTACTGGCTTGTGGGATGATAAAGTTAACCATTATATCAGTGAGGCAGATGTACCACAGGTATTATCAATTAAATTAACAAAGGATAAATGTCTTGATGCCATAGGTTGGCATTACACTTCCAATGGGGAGTATTCAGTTAAATTTGGGTATTGGGTAGGATCTCATCTAGCTTCACCATCTATTCCATTTAACACCAATAATGTTAACCAAACTATAAAAGCACAAATCTGGAAATCTAATGTTCCACCTAAAATTAAACACTTTCTTTGGAAAGCTTTATCTAATATCCTTCCTGTTGGGTCTGAACTTGTTAGGAGGTGTGTGACTTCAACTGGCCATTGTCTTAGATGTCATCAATTTGAAACAATTTCGCATATATTTTTTGAATGTCCTAAAACAAATTTAGTATGGAATTCTATAAATTAAGCCTCTTTAGATTTGTTGGATCCTTATATTAATTTAGAAGATAAGTTATTGCATATATTAGACTGGAATCCATTGCCTAGTAGTCAACATACTTCTGGTTTACCTTTATATATACTATGGAACTTATGGAAATCCATGAACCGTTTGTTATTTCAAAACAAGCTTGATTCTTGGCCAAGTATTGTTCAATATGCAGGGTTGGAGACAGAAGAGTGGAATGAGCTCCATACGCCATCAAACTCTCAGTCAAGTTTCTCAGCTACACGTCCATTGTCTTCTCATGTTTCAAGATCTGGTTGGTCTCGTCCAGACCCGTCTTGGACCAAGTTTAACTATGATACAGGCTTCCAGGGATCTCATATCGCAGCATCAATAGGTTGGGTTTGCCGAGATGCCATTGGAGCATTCAAAGGAGGTGGTTTTGCAGTTGGTAATCATGTTCATAATAGTTTAGAAGCAGAATTTCAAGCGTTGCTTCTCACAATGCAACATGCATAGATTAAAGGGTTTCGGCATGTGTGCTTTGAAGGGGATAACCAAATCCTATACAACTTACTTATAGGTCATCAAGTCTCTTTTACATTGGCAAATTGGATCCAAGATGTGATATTGTGGTCAAGAAAATTTGAAGCCTTAAAGTTTTAATGGGTACCTAGAAGGAAGAACAAATGTACTGATTTTTTGGCTCAACAATAATTCATTATTTCCTCTCCATTTACTTGTTTAAATAGACCTTTTATATCTCTTGTTTCTCTATTGTGTAATGATGATAATACATTTAGTTAATACAGTTATTTGTAGTGAAAAAAAAAATCAGGGAGTTTCTACTCTTCCTTGAAGTTGCCGCGTCATCAAAGAATTTTGTGGGTCCCATATTATAAACAGTGAAAAATTATCGACTAAAAACTATCTTTTTCTCCTATCTCAACATCTCAACGAAATCTAAGATCTCTCCAATCCCTAATTTGCCTTTCACCGCTTTCCTCGATTCTGACTTAGTGATGTTATTGGAACTTTTAGGAACATCATCGGGTCTAAGCAACGATTTTACAAGATGATGAAGAGAAAGTGGTGGTCGAGGAATCCTTTAAATCTGAGACATTTCCTACTAAAGAATCTCTTGAGGAGCCTAATTTGAGTTCTTCAAATAGTGCTTTCCAGTCATAGATCATTAAGCTTGAGCAAGGAGTCAATATCTTCATTATAGTAGGTTTTTACGACCCTCTACGTTTTTAGTTAGAGTTATAGAATCTTTGATTGTAAACACATTTAAGAAGTTATTTCATGTGTTTGATTGTTCTTTTGTTTCGTTTTTTCCTACAGGACTCAACTCAGTGATAAATATACTTGACGCGCTGATCCGTCATCGAACGTATCCAAGGTTCTTTTTTTAAAAGAATTGCTAGAGTGCCTTGTTTGGTAGATACATTTGCCTGTAGTTTCAGTTGTTTATAATTATTGCAAGACAAGTTTATAAGAGCATTAAGAGTAAGTCATTAGGTTTTGTATTCTTCACAAGTCGTGAGATTGTGAAAGTCATTTGGAATGTGTGCAGAATAACAATGATCGAATAGTGTTCAATATATATGCATATATATATCCTCTTCGATATCTCATTAGAAGCTCTTTTTATCTCTTAACAACAAAAGGGGATCTAATCATAATTCTCTTAGTGAAATGTAGGATTCTTTTTTCATTTCATTTTTTCGTGTTTATGTGGAGTCATGGATCATTATGTTAGTTTTATTATGCTCTTTGCAGTTTTTATGTCAGTTGCACATATATGAGACATTTGGTTGATCGAGGAGAGCAGATTATTTGAAAGGACCTTGTGCTGAGAGTTGGAATGAGATACATCAGTTTCTCATAATGGAAGTAAGAACCACGTTATTTCCCTTCTCTTCGAGCTTCATGCTCTTAAACTCATAATGTTATTTTAAGTAAAACACATGTTTTTATCACAAGAATTAGATGGAAATTAATGGTAATTTGATTGTTTTCTAGCCCAACACATAGCAACCTTTTATTATTTCATGACAATTTTATTGTATATTGTAAGTCGGATAATGACATACAACCAGCTTTAGCTCCGCTTTGTCTTCTCCGAGATGCAACAAACATGCTCTTCCGTTTTTTCTCCATCTTCCAATTTCCATGGAGACGATGGGACAAAACCTAAAGGTGTTCATTGAACAATATATTGAGCATCTTGCTTCTCAAATATATTTCTCTTGCTTGATCTCTCTGAATATGTCTCTTATTGGTTTTTCTTCCCCATCTCCATTTCTTTTCTATTGAGAATCTGATTCTCAAGTTTATCACGTTTCTACTATCGTCAAATCTCCGGTATGATTTTTCAACAATCTCGTTTGATTACGATTCTGGGCATTGTGGAGTTTGCTATTATCGTTTTGAGATGTGTTGTATCATGTTTTTGATATTTTTATCTTGTTGCTGAATTTGATGAAATTCACATAAGAATCATTCTTATTTCCTGCTTTGGCCTAATTTTAGGGCAAAGATAACAATCGTTCAATTTTATATCTCAAAGCACACTCTATTCTTGCCATTCAGTTGTTTGGACTTGCTGGTAAACATTTCTCAAACATCAATCTCTTTGATCTTGTAAACCTAAGGAGGAGCCTGTTAAGCTTTTTCTTTCTTACTTTTTTTTTAACAGGTACAGAGCAAATATGGGTGTGTCAAGAAGGAAAGTGTATGTTACTTGTGATCTTATGCTTTGTGGTTCTATTTGTGTTTTATATAGACTACGATTGTGTTTGCTTTCTTCTCTATTAGTCTCACAAAATATCTATTTCTTAGTTGACAATGGACAAAATGTCAAGTTTGATGGTTCCATCTCTCTGCTCTCAAGAGAAGAACCAAGAGGTATAGTATCAAATCTCTTAGCCTTTTAATTTATTCATTTAGCCTCAAAATGAGCTCAAGTGTTTTGTTGTAAAACTTAGGGAGTTTGCATAGGCACACAAGTGGCAACATCTTCAAGAAAGGTACATTATGTTGTTCTTCAGATCTGGTGTATAGTAAAAGAATTTTAAACATGTTCAAAGTTCTAGGTGAGATGGTGAACCATGTTGCATATGAGGTATTCTATCACCAAAAAGTCTCATGGTCCAGTCTACGTGACTATATTGCATCAAAAAGTAAAATAGAGTTCGAGAGTGTTGTTTATATCTTCCATTGCTTAACACCGCCGCTTGAAGAACAATTTTTGATTTATGTGACAGAGAATATTTTCCCAGAATTCATAACAAGGTTGAACCTACCAAGATAGACAACAGTAGATAGCAATTGTTGGGTTGTGGCGTTTACGGGTGCATTCTGTTCCATAATCCACTCGACAGAGATCCCAAGTCCGTCTAATTTGAGTCAAGATTTTGATAATCTTTATGATATACTTTATCTTAATCTTTATCGAGATTTCATTTTCCCTCTCATTGTAGATTTCCTTTTTCAAAAATATTTAAGAGATTAGTTGTGATTTTATTACTATTTATTTAGAATTAATCCTTTTAAGAATAAGTTTATAAATACAATTACGAAAATTTAAGACTATCATTTTTGTTAATAAATATGACAGACAATTATTGATCTTTTAGTCATTAGTAGTGATTATTTTGATACTATATTTTTGTCACTAAAAGTGACATATTTGAAACGTTATTATAGTCACAATAAATGAAAATTATGAGACGATTATTTTAGTCTCTATATGATACAAATTTGATACTATTATGAACCATAACAATTTAAGACAAAATAGTTACCGAACAATCCGTCACAAATTGTGTGATGTTTTAGTTACGTAAAATAATTTGTGACACACGTATTGACAGTTCAAAAATCATAACAATTTCGTAATAAATTTTTTTATTGTGACGAAAAAGTTATTATTGTGACAAAATAATTTGTCATAATATGTTCAATTTTTTGTAGTGATGTTAAAAATCAATATTGGGTCTGTTCGCTAGCCATAAAGACAAATTTTTTTTTGTTTGCATGTCGCTAGCGACAACGAACAACAACGGATCGTTGTTCGTTTCTCAGTCGTTGCGACCAGCGACTCAAACCGGCGACAGCGATTTTCGGTCGCTGGTTTTTCAGCGTCTGGTCACTCTATTCGCTGGGACCAGTCGTTGTGACAGCCAAACGAACAGCAAGCGGTCGCAACGACACCTATTTAAAAAATAAATTAAATTATTAAATTAAATAAAAAATCATAATAAATTAAAATAAAGTCCAAAAATATAAACAAGTTTATTAAATTAAAAACAAGTTTTTTTAGGAAAAACGCGTTTCCGCATTTTTTTGCCAGAAAATACATTTTTGCGTATTTTAGGAAAACGCGTTTCCGCGTTTATTTGTGAGAAATGTGTTTACGCGTATTTTTGCTGGAAAATGCGTACTCGCATTTTTTGCGGAAAAACGTGTTTCTCTATTTTTGTGAAAAAACGTGCTTCCGTATTTTTTGCGGGAAAACGTGTTTCCACGTTTTTTTAGGGAAAACTCGTTTCCGCGTTTTTTTGCGGAAAATGCGTTTATGTTTTCTTGCTGGAAAACGCGTTTCCGCGTTTTTTGTGGGAAAACGAGTTTATTCTTTTTCGCGAGAAAACGTGTTTCTGTGTTTTTTGTGGAAAAACACGTTTGCTTTTTTGTGGAAAAATGCGTTTGCCCATTTTTTGCGGAAAAATGAGGTTCTGCTTGTTTCGCTGAAAAACGCGTTTCCGCGATTTTAGCGAGAAAAATAATTTCTGCATTTTTGCGTGAAAACGTATTTCTGCTTATTTTGCGAGAAAACGCGTTTCAGTCTTTTTGCAGGAAAACGCGTTTCCGCGTTTTTCGCGGAAAAATCCGTTTCTGCTTTTTGCGGAAAAACACGTTTCCGTGTTTTTTTACGGAAAAACTTCTCAAAATCGAAACGAACCTGAATATACTCAAACCGAACCGATTCAATTTAGACTAAATATTCAAACGGTTTTTATATTTTTTAACCCAAAAATTTGTTTAAACCAAACGAAAATCCAAATGTTCAACAGCCTCTTGTTATCGCAGCGACTGCAAAACGAATAACATAAAATATTGCTGGTCGCTGTCGTACCGACTATAAAACGAACAACCAAAAGTGTCACTGTCGCTCATCGATGTCATTGTCCCTATCGACATATACAAAATGAGGGCTACTATCTTCAGTCAAAGTCAACTCAAGGGATATGCATGTACATATAGGATGACGATGATCCTTTTTTTTGTATTGTATTATATACTCTTTTGATAAATTATTGACACGTGTAAAAAAATCAATACTATTTTCATAGGATCCAATAAAAGAAAGTGTTCCCATTCTTCTGCTACGCCTAGTTTGTGAATTATTATTGTTTTTTGATAATCTGAAATTACAGACAAACCCCACATGCTGTCCAATCTCGACATGTACTGTCAATATTCCAACATTATTACAAACAGTAAAAAGAAAAAACATGACATTTTCTGTTTGAATTTTAATCTCTTCTTCAATTACAAATTACCAAAGCTTATAGCTATTTATTTATAATCTTGTCTTGATATTGTTCTTACCATTACATAGTAATCCAATGCTGAAAAATCCGTCAGCGACGTTTGAGATGAACGCCGGCGGAGGAAAATTCAAGACCGGACTAACTCGTATCCCACCATTTCCGTTTCTGCTGAGTGGTTTCTTTGAGTGATAATAAGGAACTGAAGCTGAGAGTGAAGATGATCTTTTTAAGTGTGACGTGCGTTTAGGGAGATTTTGAGGGTGATGGGTTTCCTTGGAAGATAAGTTAAGCTTAGGGTTTAGAGCAGAGCCTGTAGAGTTGCTTCTTGAGAGGAAATGAAGCGATCTGATCAGGCTTTTGCTGTTTCGGCTCTTGTCGTAGTTTAGACTTATGCTTCTTTTGAACTGCAAGAAGAGTCCTTTTGGTTTTTCTTCAAAATCAGACTCAGGATTCAACAAAAGCTCCTTGAGTCTCATCTTCTTTTCTGGTGCTCTCTTATTGTAGAAAGTCGAGGAAGAAGAAGAAGAAGAAGCTGATCTTTGAGCAAGATAATTTACTGTGTGAGGAAAAGATTCGTTTTTCTTGATCTGGACGGGAAGAATCTTGCCATTGGAGAAGAGTTCATCAGCTGGAGACACTTGTTGAACAGAGCAACTCGAGCCGAAGCAGAAATCAAAATCCGAACCTGAATCAACAAGTGTTGAGTCTAATCTGACTGCATCGTCCGTGGATTCTAGATCATAGGAGAAAGAGTTTCTTGGGCTAATTATAGAACCTGCAGGAACCTCCGAACAACAAACTTCTATAGCCATAACCTCTCTTGAAGATTTGAAAAAGGGCGTAAAACAATACAGATTGAAGAAGAAAATGAAGATTTGGAAGTCAAAAATGGCAGCTGTAGCTTTGATTGTGTTAAGGAGGGAAAAATAAAGGATGGAAGCTATCAGCTTTTTGTTTTCAAAATAAAACAAAAGAAGAACAGCTAAAGAAAAAGAAAATAGAAAAATGATGTCGAGATTTCAATACAAAAAGATACCGTCGGTCTCGAGTCATTAATATTTTGTCCTTGTTTGTAAAGATGCTCAGCAGTTTGTGTTGTTGATGTGCTTAGCATTATCAACATAAAACAAATGATGAGTCGAATCTAGTCCACATAACCAATCAATGACTCCAATCTCAACTTTAGTTATTTTAAAACAGTTTGGAGAATGAAAATATATATCTTTTTAGAATTATTTTTGTGTTATTCGTTATTAAAAAAAATAAAAAAATTCTCAACACATACTTAGTCCACAAACAAAGATAAGTAATATAATTATTATGTCACCTTTGTTGTCTTGTCACCATATCCAAAATAGATATTTAAATGTATTTTTGATTTATAAAATTTAAGTTACTAGATCAGAATAAATTTACACTAACACACCTAACGTCCATTACTTTAAAGTTCTCCAATTGGTAATTATTAATAAATACATAATAAAGAGCAATAATTTTTCTTTTATATTTTTAATATCAAATTTTAAATAGGGAAATTACACTCAATAATTATATTAAACCTACAATTAACAAACTAACAAATATCTATTAGACTCGTTCTAGCATGTCTTTTAAATGCAAATTTTCCCTTCATGTCAATTAAGTAGAATTTGACTCTTTTTTGTAGTCTCGCTTTATTTTTGTGTAGTCTTAATTTTTTTTATATAGTTTTTTTTTTTTAAATCTAGATTTAAGGTTCATATAGTTTAGAGTTTAGATTTTTAAGTTTAGGGTTTGAACTTTGGAGTTCAAAGTTTAGATTTTCGAGTTTAGGGTTTAGATTTACGAGTTTAGGATTTAGATTACGAATTTAGGATTTATATTTTAGAGTTTAGAGTTTATATTTGGAGTTTATGATTTAAATTTTGAGTTTATGATTTATATTTTAGAGTTTATAATTTACATTTTGGAGCTTAAGGTTTAGATTTTGGAGTATATATAAGTAATTCGACTAAACATAATAATCCAACTATACGTAATAGTCCGACTATTTCTAGTTTTTCAAATTTTTTCAAAAGATAAAAAGGAGAAAGAGGAGGGAAAAAGAGAGAGAAGTGTGATATATTATTTCTTAAAAACTAATATTATTATGAATTGGTTAGATTCTTAAATACCAATCCTACATTGAATATCCCACAAATTCACCCTTTAAAATTCTTTTTTTCCTAGTTAAATTTCAAGAAAAGTTAAATACTATATCAACAAGTGATTTCTTCTGTTTGACTTTTACCTTTTTTTGGTTGAAAATGGTACCTTATAATGCTTTCTGAATGCGAGTTAATCATGTATAATCAAGGGCATCATCTGATATTTTTATATCTCTATCTCATAGATATTTTTATGTACTATTTATCTCATTTTACATAGTTATCTACTTATCTGTAAAGGGCAGTTGTATTACTCATTACGGGAAATTTTAAACCACATAGTATATAGAGAAGTTAATCAACACTGTATGTTTCTAGTTTTTATATAGTATGCTTTAAGATTTAAATTTGGACAATGAACATATAGATGTATTGAATTCTGAATCTATTGGATCAATAATTCTTTAAATCTATATATTAGTTAATGTTCACCGCTGTCAACACCATTAAAGAAAATAAATCAAGAGGCTTGGGGATATTCCTTTGAATTAATTGAAGTCATATGCTATCGACCATGTTAACCAACAGAGAAAGCTAATCACGTTGCTAGACAATATACCAGTCGTTTGATTATTATATTATGTGCGACTATATATGGATCACATGTTTGGGGTTTGATCCGATCGATATCTAACCGAAAAGCTTGAGAACATTGCCAAACATGTCTGGATCACATGCCTGGATAACACCGAGTTCAAATTGCCAAATGTAAATAGAAAATTTGTTTTTTTTATAATATGTGAATTTTATATCAATGAACCGGTTAGCTGAAGCCTCGATTTTTCCCAAAAAAAAAAAAAAAAAAAAAAAAANTAGGTGAAGAACCAAGAAAGCATCAATTCTAGCTAGGAATTTGCAAACCAAACGTAGAGAAGGTCGGAATAAGCTTTCCAGTGGATTGTGGCTAAGATAATATCTCTGACATTTCGATCAATAGTAGTGAAGAGCCGGTTGTGAGGAAGCTCAATGTTGTTGTGAAGTCTCTCGTTTCTTTCTCTCTAAATATAATAGATCATTGAGTGAGCAGTTAGTCTCACTAAGGTGGCCTATGTGGGACCACACTAAATTGAATCGAAAGTTATGAAAATAAAAATGAAAGTGTTTGATTTTATCAGAAAATAATCTTGATTATATTATTCTCCTAGGTGTTTACAAGTTTCTCTCATGAATATCTAAGTTTCCAGAAAGTCTGAGGTCCTTTTTCCGGACCCTCTAGTGATCTTTTATAGGGTTCTCCTTGATATCCCCTAGAACATCTTCTTCATCCACGGTGCATTCAATGCCTTCAATTTGCCATTACATTCGTTTAAATTCTCCTTAGTAACAATCATTTATGTTCAACCTTCATGGTCTCTTCCTGGGTTCGGTCCCGAGCTTTTTACCACCCTTCACGGCCCATTCTTCTTTCAGCTCGTGGTGGGCTATTGTGGCCCATTCCCTTTGCCTTGGCCCGCGCTGAGGGTCGGGTTCCGACCCGTCTTTTTTCCAGGCCCAAACGCTAGTCTAATATCCTTTTTCATCATATGGGCTCCGCTTTGTCCAGCAGTAGAGACTTAAACCCAAGTGAAATCGATCCGAGCTCAGCAAATTGACCCGGATCAATTTGTGCTCTCACATTTACCCCCCCNTAGGCCCAAACGCTAGTCTAATATCCTTTTTCATCATATGGGCTCCGCTTTGTCCAGCAGTAGAGACTTAAACCCAAGTGAAGTCGATCCGAGCTCAGCAAATTGACCCGGATCAATTTGTGCTCTCACATTTACCCCCCCCCCCCNCCCCAATCCCATCAATAAAAATTTTCCCTTGGTGGAATCACTAATTTTTCGCCGTCCCAAGATTACAACGAGACTTGGGTGAGATTTTATGATACAGGGTGGACTTAACGGCGAGGGAGATAACTGACAATCATGAATCTGAAATCACAATCCCTTAATCTCTTCATCTATCTCGCTATTTAAAGTGATAAGACCATTAGGTTTTTTACCTTTGCTCAACTTCTTTTCTCGGTTTTCGTTTCTACTTGTCCTTTTTTCTTTCTCTCTCCTCTTCCCTCCTCTTTTCTCGTAAACTATTTCTTCTTCCTTTTCTCCTCTCCTTTTTTCTTTACTTATACTTCTCATTTCTTCTCTTCGTCTTACTCTTTACTTTTACTTCTCCTTTCTCATTTTCTTTACTTTTACTTCTCTTTTCTCCTATTCTCTTCCATTTTGTCTTTACTTTTATTTCTTCTTTCTTCTCTTCTCTTTTATGGATCTTTCAGACCCGCACCTAGGTCTTCTCATGGATCCATGTCCGAACCCGACCCGCACCTATGCATCCTCCGCTTGCACCTGTGCCTACCGTTCCCGCGCTAAGGTATGACCAACCATTGTTTACACCGGCGACACTTAGCGCCGAACCAGTAGCGTCTGCAGGTTCGACACTTGTGTCCGCGCTCCCGGATGGTTCTGAGTGGCCTAAAGAGCTCTTCTACATCTTTACGTTTGAGAACACCCCCAAGAATGGTGAGATTTTTTACGCTGCCTCGTACACTAATTACGGGGTTCTTTCAGTATTTTCTGGTGGAGATAAAGACTGAAAGAATATGTACTTCTACTTTCCTGTCAATGAGTTCACTTTTAGTGACCTTACTCGCTTGGATATTTCTACTTGGACTCCACACCCCAGTAGCGGCTTGTTCTGAGTTGTTTAGTATTTTTATGTTGTATGCTCTCCTTGATTACTTATGTTTTTTTTTATTTGACAGCTCTGTCGTGGAAGGTTGATTCTGTCAAAGATCTTGAGTACTTCCTTACCATCGTTCGTCAAGGTAAGACTACCTGGGAGACTTTCTCTTAATCTCGTATACAAGCCTCTGCCTCTTATCTTTGAGCTCTCACTGCTGTAGAACGTGTCAAACTTTACCCCACTGACATCAAAGGTAGGTTAACCTTACTTGACTTACGATGTATATACGTTTGCACTTACGTTTTTATCAATATTTTAGGAGCGAATATGTCTAGCTACTGCCAGGAAAAACAAGTGAGGAAAGTTGTGGGGAAGTGTACAGGGGAGTCGAGTCACCGAGGTGTTACGAACCCCTTCACCTCCTATCCTGCCCGCGGTGAGAAGACTCGAGCTGACAAAGCTACAATTCCTCCTTATGTGGTATCCGCTCCCGCGGAAGTTCCCCCTCCTTCTAAGACTATCGAGGTTCTCCCCCGGCTGAGACTATCCCCCTACTGATGTTCTCCCTTATGTTCAGGTTCCTCTACTACTTTCTTAGAAAGCAGGGAGGTGCTCGGTTCAGGGAGTAGATCAACCTGGGGCTTAAAGAGGAAGCTATTAGACAAAAGTAAAGCGAATGGTGACACGAAGAAACCCAGAAACACGTGGAGTTTTAACAACAACGAGGGCTACAACATCGCCACCGCCCGCGAGTATATAGTCCAACTCGTGCACCATTTTTGCCATGCAACGTGTCAGATTTCCCCAACAGGGGAACTTTTCGGTGAGGGTGGGGAAAATTACTTAAAGTTTTCCAACATTGTTGTTATGGTTTGCTCTCTTAACCTATCAAATTTTACTTAGTCATTTATTTCTTTGTTTTCTGTTAAACTATTGTTATTGAATACAATAAGACAGTGGAGTCGAGTGAGCTCGAGATCAAATACGTTGTTGAGTGTTCCGGTTTGTCGGAGGCCCGAAAGAGGTTCGAGGCTCTCTCCATGGAGGTTGATGCCCTTATCATGGAGTGTGAGAGAAAAAAAGAGTTGGTGAAGAAGGCGAAGGAGCGTCTTAGTCTTCTCAACCACCACGAGATCAAGTTACGTTCTTGTGACATTTATTGGGACGACTATGAGGAGAAGCTCCGACTAGCTTGGAAAAACTTCTTTAGTGACGGGACTTCCTTTACTACCCAAATCAAGGAAGCTAAGACTCACATTCAAGAGTCGGATGTACGTGCTTCAGAGGCTAAAGCACGCGCCTCTGAGGTTGAAGCCAGTGCCAACGCCTTGGCTCACTCTTAAGAGTTGGAATCCTAGAGAGTTGTTTGAGAAGCAAAGAAGGCCATTGCTAAGAGAGTTTGCGCATGTTTCTAGCAGGTGAAGCTCCACCTCGCGGCTCAGGATGCTGTTATAGATCCCTTCTCTCGAGTGTGCAAGAATACTGCAAATTTCGAACTTCTTCAGGAGATTGTTAACGGCGGTGTTATGGATTTTAAGTTCCAGATAAAGGACGTTTTTGCAGATAAAGGCCCAGCTGAGACTACTTTATCTGAGGCCGAATCAAAGATTCATCAGCTTGACTTAGATAGTTTTGTGTGACTTATCCTGAACTCTCCACCACCACCCCGGGTTGATGTTGTTTCACCTATTGTTGAAACTTCCGAGGCCCCACTTGACGAGTTCGGTTCAAACATGGGGTTATCTCTGGAGGGACTATGCGCTAAGACTTTGCAATTTGTTGGTATAGAGGATCCCCATGCTGAGACTTCTCCGCCCACTGCTGCCGATTCTGCAGTGCCTTAGGGGGACTCTATCTTTCTGTTTTTATTGTTATTGTTGTTTTCACTTTATGTATTTTGTTCGGGATAACCCGATGCCTTTTGTTGTAACTTCTTATTATGGATTCCTTTATTTTTAGCTCAGGAGGGCCTAATGCTATTTATTTAACTTAGTATTTTTATTTTCCTTCGCCTTTATTTTTCTTAGTAAATGTTTTCTCTTTTAATCTTATGTTTTTTTTGGTTATGGATGCGTTTGATACTTTGCCCCCACGACTTTAACTGATCTGTTTTCTTGTCTAGGGAGTGGCTATTTTTCCTTAGATATAAATTTTATCCTTATCCCCAAACTAATCTTATCCTACACTGAACTGAACTTAAAATTCTCAGTTTAGGTAAGTTAGTGTGTTTTTTAAATATCTACACTGAATAATGGTTGAGTTATCTACGTCCCCGAGCTAAACTCAACCTGTCCCCGACTAAACTTTACCTGCACCATGTTGAATTAGACTTCACGATTTTCACGAGACAATGTGTTGTAAATGTTCTAATACTATTGTTAATACATTCTTTTTGCATATATCTTATAGTTACTCACACTGTGGTGGTTTAAAGGGTTTGCTTTTGCTCATAGTTTGTAGCAAATTGTAACAACACCGCAATGGTTTTTTTAAAAGGTACTTATTCTGCACCGGAAAAAAAAATTGAATGCCTTATGAAATAAAAAGCAACTTCTTTTATTTTTGAGTGTTCTTTCTATGGATTTACAAAAAGGATTGGACAATGTCTATGGATTTCCACGATCTTGGCATCGGGACTCCGTCTTTGGACTCAAGTTTATAGACACCATACCGCACTACTCTTGTTACCTTATAAGATTGTTCCGAGGCCGTCCTCAATTTACGTGTGCCATACTCCGCTGTGTTTGAAAATACTCGCGAGAGGACTAAGTCCCCAAGCTTAAAGCGGCGTATGTTCACCCTCGCATTGTCAGCTTGCTGATAAGTCTATAACTTCACCATAGAGTGATCATGCTTCTCGTCTTTGAGGTCCAACTAACATATTGTTATTTTTTATCAGGATTGATGGTGTTCACCGTTCTCGACTAAGACAACAACTTTGCGGGGACTACCGCTTGCATTCCATAGAATAGAGATTCATATGTTGCTTTTTGGTGTGTGGTATGACACACCCATAGGACTCCATAAAGCTTGTCTGCCCATCCCCCTCTGAATGTTCCCAACCTATTGGACTTACTCATTCGTATTTTCCACGTCGCACAAAATGCCTTGAACTTATTCAAGATAAATTGTGACCTATTATCTGTCACAATTTTATAAGGTTACATGTGTGACATATTATGTTTCTCCACACGAACCTCTTATGGTTGTCTCCGTGACATTTTAGAAAGCCCATGCCTCAATCCACTTAGAGAAATAATCAGTGAGGACTAGGAGAAACCTCACCCATCCTATGGATGGATGCAATGGTCCTACTATATCCATTGACCATCTCATAAATGGGTACAAGGCAGAGATAGAGGAAAAATGCTCTGCGGGCTGGTGAATCATGCCTTTGGCACATCTCACATCGTTTGGTGTATCCCTTGCAATCTTTAATCATAGTGGGCCAGAAATAACTATGACACTTGATTTTTAACACTAGGGTTCCCCTTGGTGAATGTGACCCGTACAGACACTCATGTACCTCACTGATTATCTTCCTATCTTCCTCTGGGCAATGCACGCGAGGTAAGGACCTGCTACACTATGTTTTCAAAGGATTCTATTGATAACGCATAATCTCGTACTTAAGATTTTTTAATTTACGCGATTGCCACTTATCCTTAGGAACTTTTCCTGCAGTGATATACTCCACTATCGGACTCCTCTATTCTTTTATTTTTTCAGCCTCCCGACCTGCCCCCTAACATGAGAGTTGTTGTGAGGAGTGTTGAAATACGGTAGTCTAGATTCTTGCCCTAATTGAACTTTAGAAGGTTCCCTACTGAGTTGAGTCGCAGTATGGTCCCCACTGAGCTGAAGTTCAACATTTTCTTTCCCTTGGTGAATATCAGCAGGATCACTCCCGAGGTAAATTTCACTAGGGTCCCTACCATGGTGAATTTCGGTAGGGTCTCTCCCTAGGTGAGTTTCATCAGGGTCCCTACCGAGGTAAGTTTTAGAAAGGTCACTATTAAGGTGAGTTTCAGTAGGGTCATTCCTGATGTGATTTTTAACAGGGTCACTCATGAGGTGAATTTCAGCAGGATCACTTCCAAGGTGAATTTCATCAGGATCACTCCCGAGGTGAATTTTAGTAGGGTCTCTCCCGAGGTGAATTTCAGTAGGGTTACTCCTGAGGTGAATTTCAACAAGGTCACTCCCGAGGTGAATTTCAACAGCGTCATCCTCGAGTGAATTTCAGCAGGGTCTTTCTCGAGATGAATTTTAAACTTTTTTTCTTATAACTTATGATCACNTTTATAACTTATGATCACCATTTTTTTTGTTTGAATTCCTCATCGGCCCGTCTTTTCATGGATCATGTTTAAATTCCCAAAATATAATTACGAAGCGATATACTTGGCTCCTCAATATTTTATATTGCTATCATTCTTCGCACCAAAAGATCGGGGTGGATGCCAACAGCACCAACGTGTCGGCCGAGATGCTTTCTCCCCGGGGAATTTGTACTAATCAAAGCTATCAAACTAAAATATAATGATTTGGACTAACATTATGTATGCTTCCATTCTAGCATCCTTAGCTTCGTAGTCCCCACTTATTTGGCTCATCACGAGCTAAAAGTCACTCCATGCTTGGAGCTCTTTGACGCTGATGCCCAACGCCAACCTTAACCCCACAATGAGAGCTTTGTACTCCAACTCATTATTCAAAGCGTGAAAAGCTATATGGTTAGATTGTTCAATCACCTCTCTCGTCGGGGATTCTAACCAGACCCCACCCTCGAACCAGCTCTATTTGAGGAACCGTCTACATATATACATTTCAAAAGCATGTCTTGGTGGAGAACCCTCATGAACTCATATTGGTAAGTTAATAATGAAATCAACTAGGACACGCGCCTTCGTACTTAAGCGATTTTTGTATTCTATGTCATACTCAACTCAATTTCCCATTTGACAATCCTATGGTACTGATTCAGACCCTGTAGGATCGTACGCAATGGTTGAGTCATCATGACCATAATTGAGTGCGATTAAAAGTAAGGGCAAAGTTTCCAAGCTGAGATCACCACTGCAAGGGCAAGCTTCTCTGCCATGGTGTATCTAGTCTTACTTGAGACCAGATTCTTGCTTACATAAAAACTAGTTTTTATACCTCCTCATCTTCCCATATGAGGACTCCACTCACCGCAACAGGGGNGGGGGGGGGGGGGTCTCCGAGATATTCTTTCAACTGCTTGAAGGCGTCTTCGCACTAGTCGTCTCACATTAACTTTTTGTTCCCCTTCAGGAGTTGGAAGAATGGACGGCATTTGTCGGTGGATCGAGAGACGAACCTATTCACAGTGGCAATGCGTTGTGTTAGGTGCTAGAACTTCTTGAAAGACCTAGAGAAAGGCATGGAAAGCACCGCTGTTATCTGATTTGGGTTAGCCTCGAGTACTCTCTCAGTAACTAAGTACCCAAGAAACTCTCTTGGAGTGGCCGCAAAGGTATACTTCTCGGGGTTTAGCTTTATCCCATACTAGTTCAAAGTCTGAAAACACTTGGAGAGGTGATGAACATGGTTCTCCACCTCCAAGGATTTAACAAGCATATCATCCACATATCCTTCCATCATTTTCCCAAGCTGAGCAGAAAACATCTTATTTACCAATCTTTGGTAGGTAGCCCCGATATTTTTTCAAACCTAACTGCATGACTTTATAGCAGGAAATTCCTCTGTCAGTCTTCTGGTCGTCTGGGTTCATCTTGATCTGGTTATAACCAGAGAACGCATCCATGAAGGATAGAAGTTGGTTCCCAGCTATGGCCTATGCAGATCCGCCACTTCCCATCTTTTCTTTTGACAACTACATAATTTGCTTGCCACTAGGGATAATGCACCTCCCAAATTGAAGTGTTTGCCAAAATATTTTCCACCTCGTCATTCACATCCCGAGACTTTTTTGGACCGAGTTTGCGCCTTTTTTTTAACGAGTTTGTACGTCGCGTCAAGATTCAACTCGTAAAATATTACGCCAAGGTCAATTCTTGGCATATAGCTTGCTTTCCAAGCAAAAAAATTTTTGTTGCTAAGCAAGAACCGCACCAACTCTCGCTTCAGCTCTCCCTTTAGTTGGGCTCCGATCAGTACACACTTAGTTAGGTCAGGGACATCAATTGGTACTCGCAAAGCATGACACCCTCCAACATGATTATTTTCAGCAAGGTCGCTTTTGTCTGGGTTGAGCTGATCTTCTCGATCTTGGTCGAGGTGTTTATCTTGCAGATTAAGGGAAGAACCCCTGCTCTGTGGTCCCCCAACATGACTCTGTAATTGCTATTGGACTCTACTGTTTTTGAACCCGGCCATGTAACATACGCGCGAGTTCTTTTGATTACCATGCAAATTCCTTACCCTATTCTTGGTGGGGAACTTCACGCACTGATGATAAGTATACGGTACCGTCCTTATCTCATGCAACCAAAGACTGCCTAGGATTGCATTATATGTTGCAGGGCGATCCACTAATATGAAATCTATCAATTTTAGAACTCCCCCTGCAGACACCGGAAGTTAAACTCTCCTTAAATATATTTCGGTAGTCTCGTTAAACCCTCTTGAAGGGGCTAGAGGATCTTTTACCTCAGATTTCTCAATTCCCATGCGCAGTAGGGTCTCACGAAACATAACTTCCATAGTGCTTCTGGTATCAATCAAGACCCACAAAACCTCACAGTTGGCTTCGATGCCAAGCTGAACAACTAGGACATTGTCATGGGAGTGGTCCAAGTGTGAAGCGTCATTCTCAGAGTAATTTCGCAGCTTCGCATTGAGATGAAAGGAGCCCTCCCAAACTCTGTCCTTCAAAATAGGACTTAATAGACCTAACTGAGTCATGGAAGTGCTTGGATCCTCCCATGATGAAGTTTATTCGTTTTTTCTGGGAAGTTTTCGAAGTTTATTCCCTTTCTGGGCTTCGGGACCGTTTTGTTGTTGGGGACTGGTTTTAGCCTCCAGGTGCCTCCATCTCACGCCTAACCTTTTCCAAGTCTATGCTTACCCCACTCAGACCGCCTTGTGCGAGTTTCTTGCTTATAAAACTTTTAAGTTTAAAGCACTCATGTGTGGCATGTCTGTTGCTTTTGTGGAGCTCACAGGTACACGTCCAGATTACATCCCATGAGTCGTGAACCTTCACTGCCGAATGTCTTCCTCTGTCATTTTTCCACATTATAGGAGTGTGAACCTCCACCACTTCGGGTCTCTTTTTTATCCCTTCTTTCAAATTTCTTCCATGTGAATCATGCTTCAGGACCCTTGTTGGGGGGGGGGGGTTGAACTTCTTTGAGAGAGATGCCTTGTCCTCCTCTACGATAATCTAGTTTGTAAAGCGGTGAAGAGAAACCTTAATAGTATTTGGCTTATGGATAGTTAAATCAAAGCAAAATGGTGACTCATACCAAAGCTTGTGTTTCAACGCCGCCATCGCGATGGATTCACTAATGCCAACAACCTTTGATTTCACGCTCTTGAAACATTTAATGAATCTTTGAAGAGGCTTTGTTGGACTTTGCGACACGGTCCACAGGTCGGCATCCGAAGCACCCTTTTCTATGAAGATGGAATAATTCGTTGAAAATGTTGTGGACAGCTGGGTGAAGCTGTCAGTGGTCCCAAGTTCGAGCTGCGAGAACCACTCCAAGGGGGACCTTGTCAGATTCTCCATGTACAACCTGCAGTACCCTGCATTCTTTTCCTTCTTACTGAAGTGAATGCGAGTAACCACAATTTGGAATGAAACCATGTGGGTCTTTGGATCAGATTTCCCTTCATATAGGGGAAGTCTGAGCTTTCCCGTCTCTCTTATTCTCACATCCGCGATATGTAGAATGGAAGGAGTCATTTTCATCTTTGTGATCATGCAGTCGATCTCCGATGCGGCACTGGACACGCGGTGAAATTTCAACATTATGGAGAGCAACTCGGCGTGCATCTTGTCTACTAACCGATGCAAGCTCTTGTAATCTCTCGCACCTGGGCAAGGGGGAGCTCACTAACATTTTCTGTTGTACCCCAAGCTGAGCTTGGAGTGTCCAGCGCACCGTTTTCACCATGGGGGACAGAACCGCACGAGAATTCACCAGGGGATCAGAACTGTTCCCACCAAGGAAAAAACCCGAGGTCTCGATTGGGTTTGGCTCGGGGAGCCTCCTACTCCCCTGGGATTCCCACCCGGAAGTTCTGCTGTTATCACCGATGGTGGAAAATTCCTCCATGCCCCAACCACGTCTCCATATCAGTTTGGGCACTCACAAGGGTCACTAATTGGGCTGTCATTTTCTCTTCATGACTGTTGAAGCAAGCAGCGAGTGCCATTTGATTCTTTTTGTCTTTTGACAGAGCTCACTAGGGTTGCGAGCAGAGCTTTCACCTCCGTGAGAGCTTCAACAGTTGGGTTGTTCACATGTGAATCCATCTCTTTTTATGAGTATAGCTGACTTCTTTAAAAATTTGTCGAGTTCCCTAAAAACGGCACCAAAATATGGGAGTAAATTTCCCCCACATTAAATTGAATCGAAATGTATTAAATAAGAAGAATGAAAGTGTTTGATTTTATTAGAAAATAATCTTAATTACAATATTCTCCTAGGTGTTTACAAGTATCTCTTAAATATTTGTAAGTATACAGAAAGTCCGAGGTCCTTCCCCCCCCCCCCCCCC
>OVBE01000232.1:0-58877 GCA_900406425.1 Iberis pinnata
TAGCTCATTGATTGAGCTATGTTAGGAATTTAGGAAAATTCAGGATGGATCACCAGTAAATTAACCCTTATCCTCAGGAACTACTTCCCCCTTTGATTGCACTTACCTTTATTTCATTCCCTGTTTTTACCTTGCATGCTATCTTTCCTTAGNATAGCATCACCCATTTGGATTGACACATATTATCACTACAACGACATGATAGTGTAATAGGAATTGACCCGGAAAAATCCTACTATCAGCCATCTCTGTTTATGGAATGATTATTTTAGCGAAGATGGAACGTATCCACCTCATATATTCCGACGACAGTTTCGAATGAACAAATGTTTGTTCATTCGAATAGTTGACCGATTATCCTTTGAGGTTCCATATTTCAAACAAAAGAGATATGCTACCGGAAGATTAGGTCTTTCCGGATTACAAAAATGTACCGCGGAAATTTGTATTATGGCTTATGGTTGTTCGGGGGATATGGTTGACGAATACATTCGGCTTGGTCAAAGTACGGCCCTTTTGTGTTTGAAATATTTTGAGGAAGGAATTATTTCTTTGTTTTCGGATGAGTATTTACGAACACCCACACCGGAAGATATAGAACGGTTACTACAAGTCGGAGAGGCTCGGGGATTTCCCGGGATGATAGGTAGCATGGACTGTATGCATTGGGAATGAAAAAATTGTCCAACCGCATGGAAAGGATAATATACACGTGGTTCTGGAAAACCAACGATTGTTCTAGAGGCGGTAGCTTCACAAGACCTATGGATTTGGCACGCCTTTTTCAGGGCTCCAGGTACCTTTAACGATCTAAATGTTCTTGATCGTTCACCCGTATTTGATGATGTTTTATACGGCCGAACTCCAAAAGTTAAATATTTTTTCAATGGACGCGAGTATCGTTTGACTTACTATCTAACTGATGGTATTTATCCTAAATGGGCATCATTTATCCAAATCCATTACACTTCCTCAAGATTCCAAAGCATCGTTATTTGCAACATATCAAGAAGCTATTCGGAAAGATGTGGTACGAGCTTTCGAAGTCTTGCAAGCTCGGTTTGCCATAGTAAAAAACCCGACACTTTTTCGGGATAAGGTCAAAATTGGAAAAATAATGAGAGCATCTATCATACTCCACAATATGATAGTAGAAGACGAACGAGATACATACAGTCATTGGGATTATTCATAATTCAGTCAAGGAGATAACATGAATGCTTCAGTGGATTATACATTTTCAACTGATATGCCTTCGAATGTCGCCAATGTGATGGCCACCCGAAATCTAGTTCGGGATAGAAATAAACATGACCAACTAAAAGCGGATTTGGTGGAGCATATATGGCAAAAATTCGAAGCTGATTAAAATTTTTAAATTGTAATGAATTCGCTACAAGATTTACGTTTCCTTTTTGTAATATATATTCGTGTAATGTTTTTAATGAATAGTTTTTATGTTTTTGATTTTTTTTTTATTAAGAACCCACCAATGGAAGTGAAAAACAATAAATGTGAGGTGTAGTTTCTTAAGTGTATAAAGTTATAAAACATTTAATTAAAAAATGTATTAAGAAACTATAGAGAGGTCCTCTAATGAAGATGCTCTAAGAGTCTTATGTAAAAATCTTGTCCATGTAAAGATGTACTCTAACACCTAATACAACTATGTTAACAACATAATATATTTAAAAAAAATCTAAAGTGACACATTCATAAGTTCGAAATATAAACTTAATATTATTAGCCCAACATAATACATAATACACACGAAAAAAACACAACAAGAAACTTTTAGAATTGGCCTCTCTAGCCAGACCTTCAACTCCGTCGTGACAGGGAAAAACACAAAACTGGAAGTCGCTCAGCCATGCATTGAGACAACGGGCCACCACCACAAAATTTTTTTGCTTCCGTCCTATTCCGACCACCATAGACCCGTCATAGCCCACCTTCGTGCCTCCACTCTCACTGCATGCATTCACCAAAAAACTAGACATATTTCCAGACAGAGATCCAATATGATCTAAGAGTCATATCGTATATGTTTGATCAAACTCCGGTTGGTAAAGGTGGTCTCAAAATTTGCACGCAAGAAAAGATAAAGATCCAAAGAGCCTGAAAACAAGAGCGATGACGGAACTGTGGTCCATAAATTTCAGCAACAAACTTTGGTGAAATTTAAACAAAAAGATATAACCAAAAATAATCAACACATATAGCAAAAAAAGCGGATAAGAAAAAAGTATATTTATAGTTGATCGGCGCCGGCATAAAGTCGGTCTCTAACACACAAAAAAAGTTGAAAAACCGAACAAGAAAAAGCATGGAGATGTGAGAGAAAATGTTAGAAAAAGTACTCTTTTGATGCAAAATTATCTTATATATATGTGACAAGTGCGCCCATACTAGTTATAATTTATTTTAATTACTTAAATCAATTATTCATAATAAAAGTTATATATATATATATATATATATTCCTTATATTAATAACATCCATTTTCTTTCGGTTAAGGATATAATATTATGTTAAATATTATCAACAAAAAATCATAGAAATGTATGCATAAAAGTAGTCATTATCTATAATCATTATTTAAAATATTATCAATTAATTAATATCTTTATAAATTAATAGGTTTTTGAAGTCCTAATATAATAGTATATAAACTTTTTATTTTTTAAAAAGAAAGTAGCACAATTAACATCTATAAATTAATAATGTTTGGGAGTCTATAGAAATATTAATTAATTAATAAATTAAAGAAATAAAAATATTAATCTATAGAGAATGAATATTTTGAATACATAATTTTCTAACATTTTTTGTTGACGATATATCAAAATATAAATTGATTTACTTATAAAAATGACATATACATACATTAAATCATGAATAAAAATATTTTCTATGGAAATAAAAATAAGACTAGATCATACTTCGCGTTTGCGCGAGAAAATATATTATTTTTATATTGATTTTATGTCTTATTTATATATTTTTTATTTTGAATTTGATTAGTTGTTGAAGTAGATTTAAGTTTTTTTTCTATATGTTTTTATTTTTGGATTATTTTTTATGTTCATTTATTTATTTTTTCAGAAAATGATAGCATAAAGAATCTATAGTAAAGAACATCAAATAAAATGATCTGAAACATTGTATACAAACACAAAGAGGAAATTATTAATAAAGCCAGATTTATACTATAGATTTTGAAAAATCTCTTTAAAAACTACATTCATTCTCTTTCTCTTCTTCATCAACAATAAGAATCTTCAATCCATTTTTGGATGTAACTCTTGATAATGTTACATATAATTGTTCATGAGAAAACACCGGTCTAGGCAAGAAAAGACCCACTTGTTTTAGTGATTGGTTGTTGACTCTTATTAATAGTCATAGCAAAAAAAACTACTATTGGAAATTGTCTTCGCCTCATTTTGAAAGGTATTTTAGTGTCTGACGGTGTGATAACAACCTTAGAAATAAAAATAATAATTCCTACTCGATCTCTTGTTATAACTATAGCTTGTAAAATATGAATAGCCATTTATGTTACTTGAAGCTGAGTACCATTACATAAACCACATTTAGGATCTACGTTTCTTAACGTAATGAATGTTTCGGAAGACCTGGTACTTTTATGTTGTGTAAAAAATATGGAGTAAAAATAGGATTTTTAATCGAATCTTCATTAGTAAGATCTAGACTATCAGCACTTATATATATCATCTCATCACATGCATTAAGTAAAAAATATATTATGGTTCATTTATATATATATATATATATATATATATATATATATATATATATATATAAAACATAATATATATGCTAAAAACANTATATATATGTACAACATAATTTATATGCTAAAAACTCAACTTACCAATCAACTTAACAAGCACTCGCTCATTTATCATGTCCACATCTTCATTAGTTGGGCATAATATTGCTCTTTCTTGAAAAAAATTTGGATCATTAGTTACTTGTAATAATTTTGAATCACCGTAAATATGTGTACTTATTGTTTCAGTAGGATCTTCTGAATATGTAATAAAAAATTCTTCAGGAATATCAATTAGGGCCTCTCCATCATTAAGCTCACAGACGTTTTCATCACTCACATCCAAAATCCAATCTGAAAACTCTTTTATATCCTTAGCATCAGCAACACTTAAATTATCTGAACAAAGTCGCATATTCTTAGTCAACTTAAGGACTTTGCAGTGCTTCCAAATATATGATGCGTTTAGAGATGATAAAACTATTTTTCCCTATCATCTCCATTAATTACAGGCAAACCATGTCTAAAATCACCTCCAAATACAACCACTTTTCCAGTAAAAGGTTTATCATCTACTTTACCAATAATATCAGTTAAATTCATGTCCAAAGATTCAAAACAATACCTACTCATAATTGGAGCTTCATCTCTTATAATAAGCGATGCTGCTTTTACTAATTTCGCAAGTTTTAATCCTCGACTCATTAAACTTGTAGTAAAATCATTAGGGTTCATTGGGATTCCAAACCTAGAATGTGCAGACCTACCACCTTCTAACAATAAAGAAGTAATTCCACTATAAGCAACATTAAGAACAATGTCTCATCTATACCTAATAGGTGCTAAGAGTGTTTTCTACATAAATGTTCTACCAGTTCTACCAAAACCATAAACAAAAAACACTCCACCTAAATCATTGGTAACAACACCAACAATCTCGTCATAAATTTCTTTTTTCTCTGGTGTAAACAATTCAATCCATTCATCATGTTGTTCTTTTAACTTCTCCCTATCATAATTCATTTCATCAACGATATAAAGATTATAGTGATTCATACCCTCTTGATTTGGTTGAGGCATCATTTCATAAGAATCTAGCGAACTTCTATTTCTCAACAACAACAATTTTTCTATATCAAGTAATGTTTAATTCTTTTTTTCTTCATCATTTAATATCTACAATAGTATATAAAGAAAATTATAGCATCAAAATATTATCTTCTATTAAAAAATAACGATAATAGGTAATTATTGGATTGTTGTATAGTATTTGTTTTTTCTCTCAATATCTTCGGAAAAAATCTTCCAAGTTTAAACTCAAACATACTCTGGATTTGATAGATATTTTTTAAAAAGCATGATTGCAAACAAATTATGCAAATGATCTCCAAAAGACCATAGGCTAGCAGTGATCATGCTATCAATATACATCTTATCATCCTCCAAAATACCGCGGGCATAAAATGCTTCTTTAAAAATCGGATAAACAACATTTCTATATGTTCTCAAGTCTTTAGATGATGTAGGACTTTTTGAAAATGTTGAGAAGAACTCTCTGGAATTACCACTCTTCAACATTACGTGGAACATAATTTATCCTACCAATAGCAAAAACATATCTTAATCGTGGGTTGAACTTCTTGTTATTGTTATCCCAAGTAAAATGACCAGGTATATATGTATATGTAAGCTTTCTTGCTAACTCATTTGTTTTATTCAACTCGAACCAAGCTAAGAACTGAGAATTTCAATGGATTTTTAATTTAAAATTTCTACAAATTCACCATCATCCTTGAATAATATTAGTTGTTTTCCTGACAAATTAAATGACAACTTCATTACTGGTGTTGTTCGAAAGTGAATAGGAAATTTCAATATTCTCCAAACAGCTTCAGATGCTGAAAAATACCTATAAACAATATTAATTAGTTTAAACATATATATATATATATATATTTAGATTTTTTATTAATACACCAAAAAGAAATTTATATAATTAGTCTTTGATTTCATTCTTCTTTTTTCCTTGACATTGATCATCGTTCGCATCATTGGTATTAGAATCATTTCCCGGTTCAACGACAACAAAGAGAAAATCAGGACCTTTGTTTATATACTTAAATAAGTATTTGATAGATCATGTTTGGTTCCACCATTCCATATTAATATGTGCTCGATATCTAACAGATAAATTTTTGTTATATGGTACAACATATATTTTGTTATACTTAACACCATTTTCAACAAATTTGTTGGTATCTCGTCTTCTATACACTGGAAAACCATCATTGTTAATTGATGTCATATCAACAAATGGTTTAGGATAAAACTCAGAGCATTTTCCATCAACCATACATGGTGAGTTAGGGTTGGCTACGCCACATGGTATATTAATCATACAATCTTTTACTACTTCATAAAATTCTGGTTCTTCATATTTATCAGGAATTTGAGCACATCTAACTTTGTCGATGTCATCAGAAGATGGAAACTTACAACTTGAATGCATAAAAAGAAAGAATATGAGCATGCGGTAAACTTCTTTTATGAAATTAGACAGTATACATAGCTATAATTAATTTCAAAAAAAAAATGTTAGAAATTCGATTTTATTAATTTAAAAAATAAACAATAAAATATTATAATTAATCTTATTTACCTATACAGTTTCCCCAAAAAAAAAAAATTTGTTTAAATCTTTCAATAACTCATAAAGTTTAATCTTAAAAATACGGCAGACTATATATCTGGTTGATCTTCATATTTTAATTTATGTTTTTCAAGATACCTTGTAATCTCTTGCTATTTTGGATTACATGTGAAGGTGATGAAGAGATCAGGAAAACAAATATATTTGCAAGTGGTCATAGCATTATAATAACACTGTGTTTTTACCTTGGACCACCAGTGAACGAAATTGGAAGAATATATTGATTGCCTTGTTCATTAAGGTTTATGTTTCCAGTTTTTGATGCTTTATTTATGGTATCAAATTGATCAGCACATAAAGTCGAATGATTGAGTCTAATATAGAAAATCATATTCGACTCAATCATAGTATATCCATCAACCAAAAAAAATGCTGAAATAGACATCTACTTAGTAGAAGACTATGCATTTCATGCTTCCTATCTTGAATACAAAAAGCAAAAAACTCGCGCAATGTAATATTCTTCACATTCTTTCTTTTGTTGACACTGATAAAAACTTTCTCAATTCCTAACCTAAAACCACCTTTATCGTAGGGAAATAGAAATGAATATTGTAATGTCAAATAAGAAAGATGTATTTCATTGATTCACTGAAGCCTACCAGACTTTTCTTCGATTACTATATCTCTCTTAGGCATTTCACACTGAAAATCTCCATGAATCAATGCAACAACTTCATTAACAGTAGGTATATTATGAGTCTTACCATCTTTTCCTTTTCGATCAGCAATAATATTCATATGAAATTTTTCATTATTAGTTAAACCCACCTGATCTTTTGCAAATCAGAAATTCTTGACATAAGGATTTATGTTATCCAACATTTTCATAATTGCTTCAATCACTTTTTTTTTAAGTATGGATTTTCCTTTATTAAAAGGTTTTTTTCCTTTGTTGTAATAGAATACACATTTTTCAACTTAATATAATGTAGTTAAATGTAGCTACAAACTTTAAACATATACCTCAATATGTTAGCCATGTTTTTAACTTCATTCCCAGTATCAACAATATAAAGCTGAGAAATTTTAGAAAAATTACCATCTTTTGGTCTCAAGTTTCCCATCAAATGATAGTTTGCACCTTGTATTTGAAACATTTATGGACCACGACAATTATCAGAATAATGGTAAATCTTACCTCCTAAAGAGGTAAATGCAAAAACCATGTTGTAAGGTCTGATATAGTTTTTTTTTTTTGCTATTTTGATCATCCCCATCTAAGAAAAATTGTAATAACTCAGGTGATGTAGTTTAAAAAGATAATTTCATTGTGCCTTGAAGACAACAAATTGTAAATATCACATTCTTTGAATTCTCATTTTTATTAATCATTTCATCATACCAAAATATTGCACCACAATTGTCACACTTGTATGTAGGATCATTATGATCATTGTAACCTACAATAAAGTGATAAAAACATTTTACAATAATGTTTATTGTTTGAAATAATAAAAAATAGCAATTATGTGAAACATACCACTCTTTGTTGAAACCGATATTTTAGAATTGATACTCGAATTTGTAAATATTTCCTTAAATGTATTAGCTAACATTTTTATTTGTTCATTGGTAGCTAAATATTGACAATTTCCATTAGGCTCTTCTGAGGATTTTATTGTATCAATGCTACTACATTCAAGATTTTGTTCTTCACATCTGTAATCTTCATCACCTACGCAGTACAAAATTATTTTCTCCATTATACAAAACAATATTATTTTTAAACAGTAAATATAAAATGAAACATATTAAATATACCTGAAGAATTTAGGTTGCATTGATTATCATCGTCTACACCATAAAGAAATACATTTTGTTGTTAGAACCACTACAAAAAGTAGGTACAAAATGATTGGAGTTGATTTGACTATTCTCCTGCGGGTGTGAAAAAGTTGATTGTGTGTCTACAAAAATGAGAAAATAAATATTGCAATCAATATACATTTATTCACCAATAATTTAAAAATATTTTTAAAAAAGAAAATACTTTTTGAAACCAATTTATTGGCTATTTTAGTAAGTGAATGAACATCTTCTTGATATCATGATTCATAAACAAAATTAAATAAACTTCATAGTATTTATATTTATATGTATATACAATAGAGCTAACTTACTACTAAATATATCATTGACAAATTGAGAATTGGAATTTGTTAAAAACACAAGTTTTTTGGGAGAAGCACATTTGAGTAGAATGAAAATTCGTTAAGTCACCAAAAACACGCTGATTGTGGTCAGGGGACTTAATGTAGGTGTTTCGTTTTCATTCATGTAAGAAGTATGTTCTTTTTCTTTTAGAAGAACTGCTATTTCTAACTTCACTTTCAATGTTTTCTTTGACATTGTTCTTGACTACTATTTAATTGTGATGGTAAAAACGTTTATCAACTATGAGTTGAACTAGTACAAAAGATTTAGAAAGTTATTAGGAAATAAGTTTAAAATTGATTTATATAAATTGCCATAATACTGTCAAAATATCTATATTTTGATAAGATGAACTTTTCAAATATAGAGAATATTTTTGCATATTTAGAAAGAAAATTAAATATTAATAGTAAAATAATTCGGTTGAATAATAATATATCCATTTACATTAAATTACTGATTATCAATATCTTTTTAATTTAATAAAGTTTACCATTCCACTACAAATATCTTAAAGTAATTAAGCTAAACAATATCTATAGATATTTTAAAAAAAATAAAACTATAATCATTAGAATTATGACTTGTTGGTCTAAACTGACCCTTAGCATGACTCAATGTAGAATTTTCAATGAATTTTCATTCTCCAACCGTCAAGAGTCTTCGAAAACGAAAAATATGCTTAAAATTATGTTAATATTTCGACTTTAATATGGAACATAGATTTACCATCTCGTCAGCCAAAACACATTTAAGATAAACGCCACGACGACTTGAAAGGTTTGACATCCTTTAGAAACGAAATAGAAGTATTATAAGCCAATTATGCAATTAACAAAATTCTACAAATTCTAGTCGATAATCGTTGGACCAAACACACTGTCTATTTATAATGTGTAGTGGAGTGATAATTGCGGTATCACAATTAATTGAAATTCAAAATATAAAAAATGTAATTAATTGAAAGATAGGAAAATTACTTATACAGTTGTAGAAATTAGATATACATCAATCTCTTATAAAATATATTACCTATAATCACGGTACATTGGTTATGATAATGAATTTTTAGTCGATATCACGGTAAAATATCAAACATAAAGATATTATTCCATTCGAAATGTCATACAATTACTACATTTCTGGATTTCGATCATTAGCTTATCCTTTTAAATTTAAAATATATGGATGACTAATACAATTGTAGAAATTAGATATACATCAATATTTATAAAAGCTCATTTGTTATAATCACGTAAAGTAGTTATTAGGATATGTATATGTATTTACTAATTAGTTTCAAGATATAACGAAGATATGCTTCAATTTGAATTTACATTTTCAATTTAAATTTTGAAAATGTTGATTAATTATAGTTTTGTAAACATTAATTATTAAAAAGTCAATACTCATAAACCTTTTAAATTTAATGGTATTACTGGATTTAAACCGTTAATAAATAAAAAATAATAAAATAAATAAATAAATAAAAGCGTTCATGGGTACTCGAACCCGTATGATGTGGGTGAAATGCATGGGCGGATCTACTTATAGTGTAAGGGGGCAATTGCTCCAGGTTAATTATATGAGTCGTTTGTAGCAAATGAATAGTCGGTTAATATAGCACTTTGGTTGAACGTAAGTGCCCCAGTTAATTATTCGATCTATATATGTCTCATATTATCATTAAATCCTATTCAATGTTCATATATATATATATATATTCTCGGCTCTCTTTGTTTAATTGTCAACTTTTTACTTATTTTTTATTTAATTTTTAAAAATATAATTATAATACCTTTTAATTTGATTTTCTTAATTGACTGAAAATATTTCTACATAATACCAATATTTTATTTCTCACATGTCTATTTCTAATCTATTATATATAATATATATATATAATATAATATGAGGTTAAATATTCAATGAACAACAATTTTTTTATCAAAACATATGTTTAAATTAATTCTTATTATTAAATGCTTAAAATATCACCAAGTTATTTATTAAGTAATATATATATATATATACACGTTATTAAATTAGAAAATTTTTGGTATACATATATTTAGTATCTTTCCAAAAAAATGTTATTATTATAGTATATGCAACATAAATTTAAAATATTATATTGTAAAAGAATAGTGCGCCTCCGACAAAAAAAAAAATTTAGATCCGCCACTGGTGAAGTGAGTATGTTTAATTAAGTATATTGTAGAGAATCTTATTGTTTCAATCAAGTGGTTACGCTAAGATATCGTGTTAAAAAAAGTGGGTCAAAATCGGATAAAACAGGATCTGCACATTTATCCGATAAACTTTTAATATTTTGAAAAAAAATAACTTTAATGAACTTTTTGTTATGTCGTCGAATCAATGGAAATTTAATTAATATATCACGATATTGTAAGACTATTTTCTTAAATGACTGCTACAACAAATATCCATTGAAAGTACTTTCTCTCTCTTCATCTCTTTTCTCTCTTTTCTTTCTCCCCTCCGTTAGAGAAAAGTTGAGTGGTGGTGAGGTTTGAGTCCTCTGCCGACAGTCTTCTTGAAGGCAACCTCCTTGCACCGTGACTCCGGATCTCCGGCGAGAGTCCAGCACCGAAGATCCGGCGGCCTGCTCTTCATCCGTAGATCCAATTTCGGCGATTTATGCACTAAAACCCAAATCAAGTGAAGAGGCGGCGAAGAAGAGAATGAGTAGAGGGACGGCGCGGATCTAGCTAATCCGGCGTCGTGGCTCTCTACAGGGAAGTCGGGAAAATCACGGTGGTGGAATCTCCCGCATAGGGAAGCTCTGTCCCTTCCAAAAGAACGGTGGTGGTGCCAAAACAGTCCCCGCTTGAGGACGGTGAGGATTCCGGCGGCTTCACCTTCCCGAACCGATGGGCGAGGTAGATTTGTCCTCTCCCTTTGATGGTAGCGCTCCTACTTCCAATGATGTTCCTGAGGATTCACGGTGGAAACACTTTCAAACCTTTCAACTTCCTCCTCTTACGCCTCCATCTCTTCGCTTGGGTGAGATTAAGCTTACCGGAGGGACGGGTGCTCTCGCTTTCACATCGTCAAGCCGGCCACCGGAGGGGCAGCTTCGTTGGCGTCCGCAGTTCGGGCTTGGCGGCGGATCTAGGGTTTTCCTAGATCTGCAGAGATTTGTCTTAACCATGGTTAAGGTTTAACTGCGGTTAGATCTCTATTTAGGGTTAGGCCACCCTGGGTTAGGGTTTTCTCAATTGTGGATTAGGGTTTTGATGTATAATGGGTTAGTTGAATTGGATCTGAGCCTAAAATCTTTTTTAAAATTTTGTAATAGGCCTAAATTTGGATGTATTATATGCATTTAAATAGAAAATCTTTTAACAAAAAAAATGACTGCTACAACAAAGTTATGTGAGTTGGTCGAAATATAACAAAATGTGTACATATCTTATCACTCTTTAAGCTTGTTTTATTTAGTGTACGATAACTAATGGTTGTCACCAAACTCTCTTTTACATTATAATAATTTTGCTAAGTTTTGACTTTGATTCGTGAGGTCATTTTGACATCCACATATCATCATCTTTCATCATCAATATACCATCGACCTTTTAGGTCACTGGGACACTTAAACCTACTTTTATTTATGGAGTTTATTTTGCTTGTACGGTGTTGATTATGTTATTATTAATACACAAAAACTGGGATTAGATTTTATTTATTTTTTATTTCAAAACCAAGATGAAAAATAGTATAACCTTCAAATAAATTTTTAGTTTGAGGCATCTAACTTTTGTAATCTGATCTTAATTCTGTTTTTTTTTCACCAATCTGATCTTAATTCTTAAGTAATTTAAACCGGATTAATTTGAATTATTTTGGTTATTCAATAATTCAGAATTGATTAGACTATCTCAATTGGTTAGATCTCTAATAAGATGTTCTACACAATAAAAATAATACCATTTATATTTTAATTTTGTTTTTAATTATTTTTAACAAAAAAATATATTTAAACTAATCAAAATACTACACTTATTAAAAATCTTTTAAGAACCACTTTTTAAACTTTTTGGTTAAGAACCACTTCTTAAACTTTTTGATTAAGAATCATTTCTTAAACCTCTTTCCAACTTTTATAATATTTTATTATTAAAAATCTTTAAGATGCATTAATGGAGTCTAACGCTCACAAAAAAAAGGTTCTTAAACTTTATATATTAATTTAATAAGCCCACTTCATTTTTAACCAAGAGAATCGGTCCTTTATTTGCAACTTTCGGACCCGCATCAAGACCGCTACGTGGCGGCATGTCATTGGTGGTCTTGTTTTGGTTTTTTTCATTTTTTGTAAGACTTGGTTTTTGGGTATTCGGTTCGGTTCCGATTCTTCGGATCCTAAATTAAAATATTCAATCGATACTTTTCTAATATTGGGTTCGGTTCAAGTTCGATTCTTATCCGTTCCGGATCGGGTTGGTTCCATTTTTCATTCATGATTTTTGTAGAGTTGGGCTTTCGGGTATTCGGTTCGGTTCTAGTTCTTTGGATCCTAAATTCGAATACTCAATCGATATTGTTCGGTTCTATGTCGGTTTCGAGTATTTCAGACCCAAAATAGCAAAAAATACCAAAAAAATAAAAATATCTGAAATATATAATATGTATATATATATTCAAATATTTCAATTAAAAATTTTATGTTCAAATATTAATGCAATAATTTGTTAGTTTCATAAAATTAAAATACCAAATCGATACTTTTCTAATATTTGGTTCCCGTTACGAGTATTTCAGATCTGAAATACCCAAAAAATATCCGAAAATACAAAAAAATACCAGAAAATATAAAAAATGTCTGAAAATACAAAAATACCCGAAATAATTTAAAACTAAATTACCCGGAAAAAAAAAAAGAAAAATTACCCGGAAAAAAGTACAATATCTGAAATATATAATATAATTTGTTATATATATATATATATATTCAAATATTTCTATCAAAAATTTATGTTCAAATGTACATGCAATAATTTGTTAGTTTTGTAAAATTTATATTCAAATATCTAAAATAAAATAAAAAATAATTTTTAATTCTTTAGAACCACATTAGTGGTCCTACCATTGAAAGCACTAAAATTAAAAAGATTCTTAATTTTTTAAAAATGATAAATAATGTTAAAATAATCATTATAACCTCTTTTGAGGTTCTAGCATTGTAGATGTTGTTAGAGTTTGATTTAAGAACTCCACCTTGTTTCTTATAAAGGAAAAAAAAACTCTACCATGTTTGTATATATATTAATTTTATTAATAATTATACTTCATTTGACTAATAGAAAAGTTTAAAAAACAACGTACGACCTTTTCCAAACTTATAAATGAATAAATATGAAAATTCTGAAATGGGGTGTTAAATAACAAAATAATGAAAAGCGTCAACCTAGATAATTGATAAGAAAGTCAACGTGAATGAACTTGGTCAAGAAATACCAAACTTTGCTTAGTGTGTAGAAAGTAAACGCCAACTTTGGTTGTAGAGACCCAATAAAGTCTTAGACCATCTCCAATGCTAAAACTTCATTAAAGATCTTTGTGATTATTTTAATCATATTTAGCAATCCTTAAAAAATTAAGTAACTTTTTAATTTTAGTCTCTCCAATGATAGGATCATCAATGTGGTTCTTACAAAGTTTTTTATTTATTTATTTGAGATATTTGAATATAATTTTATTTATTTCGGGTAATTTAGTTTTAAACTATTTTGGATATTTTAGTTTTTTCGGGTATTTTTTGTATTTTCATATATTTTTGGGTATTTGAAGTTAAAAATACCGGGAATCGACTTATAGAACTAAACTGATCCGGAACCGACAAGAACCGAACCGAATATTAGAAAAACTATCAATTGAGTATTTGAATATCCGAAAACTCAGCCCTACAAAAAGCATGAATAAAAAAATGGAATCGAACCGACCCGGAACTGAACCGAATATTAAAAAATATCAATTGGGTATTCAAATTTTAGGATCCAAAGAATCGGAACCGAACCGAATACCTAAAACTTGCCATACAAAAAACCATAATTAAAAAAAAATTGACAATCGTTAAAAAAAGAAAAATGGAACCGAACCGACCCGGAACTAAACCGAATATTAGAAAAATATCAATTAGGTATTCAAATTTAGGATCCAAAGAATCAAAACTGAACCGAATACCCGAAACTTGACATACAAAAAACCATAATTAAAAAAAAAGTTGACAATCCATAAAAAAAAAAAAGTTGAACCAATCAGGGACCGCCATGTGGCGGTCCTGATATTACTCCAAAATTTCTCAACAAAGGATCGACTACCTAATTTCACATGTGCCATAAAATATAATATTGTTATTATTATTTTAAGAAGCGAGCAAAAGCACGCGATGGAGGTGCTCTTATGCTTTCACATTTGAATGAATCTCATTTGCGGGTTGGGTAAACAAAAAATAATAATATAAAAACGAAAAGAACATAATAAATCAATGTTAGACCAAACTAAAATAAGTGGACTTTGTATAAAGTCAATGTAGAGTGGTTTCCGTACTTAACTTCCTTACCAAAAGCACATACTATTAATTATACTAATATTCATCGACCTGTAGAATAAAGATCATATAATATCTTATCCTTGAAGTCTCTAAAAGGATTATAGGCTGAACAACATACAAAAGCCATGATTGGATTGGTGGAATGAGGTGTATTTACGCAAAGATTGGTCTCTTATAACTTAAGACTTGAGAGGATGTTCATGCTTTACAATATCTAAAGTCCCGAGGTTAGATTGATTATTATGGAGCGTCAATGCTTGCACCTTAAAGACACTGTTGCAGAGTACACTCAAGATTTTCATGTGGATGCCATTGTACATGTAGACCTTAGTCTTGATTCCAAGTTTTGTAGGAGTTCAGTTAACAATTGCGAAGAGAAGTGCTATTGAAGCTCCAATAATCAAATAGCCAAACTAATAAGCCGAGTGAACGTCCTTATGTATTTTTCAAGGGTCGAGGATTTTTCCTTCTTGAGTATAGCAACTCATAGTATTTTTCCCATAATTTGTTGACTCTTAGATATACACTACTAACTCATCAATTGTTGATTTATACACACGAACTTTCAAAAATTCTATTTAATTCTCCATATGCGATTAATCTCACTAATCACATTCGCCACAAGTAATTGTAACCATAACTTATGATTATATAAATAAAATATAACATTTACTTTCAATTGTTTTCACCATCTAAATCAACTTGAATTTAATCGTATATGAAGAATTAGACAGAATTTTTAAAAATTTGTGTGTAGAAATCAACAATTGATTAGTTTATGGTGTTCACCCAAAAGCCAACAAACTTGAAGAAAAAGAAAATCGTCAACCCATTTTTCAACAATTTATCTAGAAAACCAAACAAGTTCCTTGTAAGCTACAACAAAAGATCACTACACAAGTTTTGTAACTCATTAACAGAGGAAAAAAATCTTTCAAAAAAACAAAGGAAAGAAAAAAAAAAGGTTTAATATCTCACTTCAAAAACAATGTGTTAAGATTTTAAGACCCGTTGTAGCTTAATGTGACGAAATCATTAAATGCTTGAAAGAATATGGTGATTTCTCTGGACGAATGATTAATTTTCAGAAATCATCGTTAATGTTTGGGGATAAGATTGAATCGGAAGTGAAGAAGAATTTAAAAGATAGGCTGGGAATTCAGAAAGAAGGAGGAGTTGGATCCTACCTGGGTTTACCGGAGTGTTTTAGTGGTTCTAAAAAGGATATTCTTGCCTATATTACAGAGCGTTTGCACAATCGATTGGAAAGTTGGTATGCTAAAACATTATCGCAAGGTGGTAAGGAAATCTTGTTAAAATAGGTAGCTATGGCACTTCCGGTTTATGCCATGTCTTGTTTCTGGTTGCCTAAATTACTCCTAAAAAACTAACTAGTGCAATGATGGAGTTTTGGTGGAACACAAAAACTGAGAAAAAACATGTTTATTGGGTGGCTTGGGACAGTTTATGTAGACCAAAGAAGGAGGGTGGACTAGGTTTTAAGGATCACGCAAAATTTAACCAAATTCTATTGGCAAAAAAAGCTTGGCGTTTACTAGATAAGCCCGGTAGCCTTCAAGTGCAGGTATACAAATCACGTTACTACTCTTCTTCATCTTTTCTTAGTTGTGGTTTGGGTTCGAGACCGTCCTTCTCCTGGCGCAGTACTATACATGGTCGAGATATGCTTAAACAAGGACTTCTACGGGTTATCGGGAATGGTGAGGATACATTTGTATGGACTGATCGTTGGTTGCCTCTAGCTAAGCCGAGAGCTCTTTTTAATATAAATGGACTGATGAATGTTTTACTTCGCGTTGCGGATCTGTTTTGTGCTGAGATAGGTAGGTGGAACCAAGAATTATTAGATCAACTTTTTCTATTGAGGACAAGGTTCTTATTCTAACTTTGAAACCAAATCCTAATAGATTAGATAGAGACGTATGGGCTTTAACGAGAAATGGTTAATATACTGTTAGAAGTGGCTATACATTAGCTAATTCTCCTTCTGTGGAAATTGGTTATCAACAAATCATGTATCAACCGTATACTTTGTGTCTTAAGACCGAAATATGGAAGCTAAAAACGTTTGCCCAAAATCAATATATTCTTATGGAAAGTGTCGAACGGAGCTATCACAGTTGCTGATAGATTACGGTATGTGATATTCCCATTGATCTTACTTGCAGGCTCTGTAATATGGTTGTGGAAACTCTGAATCATACTCTCTTTAAATGTGTCGGAGCTGCTCGGGTTTGGCAATCATCGTCGCATTCTTCTTTAGGTTCAGAGTTTGTTTCTCAATCAATCTACGTGAATATAAACTTCTTGTTGAACTTATCTAAAGATAATAGAGTATCGGATTTTCACTAGTGGTCTTGGTCTTGGATAGTTTGGTTCATTTGGAAAGGGAGAAATAAGTGGATTTTCAATGGTTTGGTTTTCAACGCAGAGCAAATTATCCTTCAAGCTAGAGCGGCTTCCATGGCTTGGTATCAAGTACGTATTGCGGTCCCGGATCAACTTCAGTCTAGTCCGGTTGAGTTTTACAAAGAGCTCCACGTTGGCGAACTCCTCCAACTGGTGTTCTTATGTGTAATATTTCAGCATGTTGGAGAAGTACTAAGTGTTATTTTGGAGCAGCCTGGATACTTAGGAATGACTGGTGAAGTAATTTTGCATAGAAGAAATGCACCGACCTCGACCCCGTCTCATCTTCAAGTTGTATTGGAAAGTCTATCTTGGGCGCTAGATTGTCTACGTTCGTTTCATAGTTGCAGAGTCGTTTTTGCATTAGATCTAAAAGATGCAGTGAATGTGATTTTGAACTCTTCAGAATGGCTACAATTTAAGTTCTTCTTGGATAATATAGTTGACAAGTTGAATTGTTTTGTTGGACCTGATTGTATCAATATTTCTCCTCTCGAATAAAAGTGCAATCTTTATAGCTTTTAGTGTGATAAGAGATGGAAGGGTTCAATCCTATATTGCTCGCTCTGCGCCGAGTTGGTTGGAACAAGTTTTACAAGATGAAGTTTCTTCACCCCCTGTCTAATTCTTCCTGTTTGTTTTGATTGCTCTTTGTTTTTATGTTTTTATGCTTAAAAACTTCAGTTATATTTGAAGCTATTAAGTCTGGAAAATTAAAAATTAAGACCCGCAATTTAAAATAAATAATATATCAAATTTTCATAGATTTTTAATCAAAATTTTAAAATTGACAAATAGAATCGCATGCAAATAATTATATTGTTTGGATTCAAAACCGACTCTAAAAGCCATCCAAAGTTGATTGTTTGATTTCCAAAGATACTATGGGTTGTCAACATAAGATCCTAATGTACGTGGTTTACTTCTATGCCCAAATATGATCTGGTTTTCGCACAACGAAATACACCACCTTTGTTGGGAAGTTACTTTTGCTTATTAACATACTTCATGTAATTATCAAAACTGCGTTGTATTGAATTAAAAGAAGAAGATGTAATATGACTAATTTTGTTATTATTATGAAGAAAATTAACATCTTGGGGTACAAAACAATCTTGAAGATGATGATGATAATATAGAATTATATCCTGTTGAAAGAGGTTATTATAGTAAAAATAATTAATGTTGCTCTGAGGGGAATATTCCAAGAACAAGCTGTCTTCTTGATCCCAGATCCGATTCTCATATTCTCCTCCTTCTTCTTCCAATGACGTTGCTTCAACGCTATTCGCATCTTCGTCATCGTTACGTTGCTCTCTCTCCCCGATTTCGTTACCTCTAACTTCAATCCATCCCTCCTTAATCCATTCTGGTTCGCCGTCTCCGGCGAGTTTCTTGATTCGATCACACGGCGTGGAATCGCAGAAATTCATTGAATTTGCAAATGGGTTTTCATTGTCCGCTTCAATTAATCGATTTCGCGATGCTTCGCATGAATCCCAGAAACCTTGATCCAATACAGTACTAGGAGAAGACGAATTCAGACAACTACGAGATTGAATTTGAGATTCTTCGTCTTCGTCTTCGTCTTCGTCTTCGTCCAGAAACGGGTGTTGAAGCAATTCTTCAACACCCCATCTCTGTTTTGGATCTTTTCTTAGACAATTCTTCAAAAAGTCTTTACCTTTATCAGACAACCACTCTGGAATCTCCGGCGACTCACCGGTGAAACCAATCTTGTAAATCGCAGCAACGACGTCCTTTAGCTCCGGCCAAGGGCTTAAACCTGTAGCCATCTCTATCACCGTACACCCCAAAGCCCACACATCAGCCGGAAAACTCTGTTCTTCACCACGCGCTACCTCCGGAGACATAAACGCCGGTGTACCGGAAAATTCTAAATTCCCATTTCCCGCCATTTTAGCACAACCCAAATCAGCGATCTTTGCGGTTTCTCCTCCCACCATCACATTTTGACTCTTCACATCGCAATGAACAATACCTTGATCGTGAAGATACATCAAACCCCTCAGAATCTGACGCGTGTAGCATTTAATCACTGGCTCCGGCAGATTCCCGCCGGAATTTTTGATCAAATCGTGAATACTCCCACCGGAAACATATTCCATCAAGAGATTATACATCATCATTTCATTCTCCGACGTTAAATCAGACCCAATGTACTTGACTATGTAAGGAGAGCTCAAACTCGACAAAATCGATTGCTCTCTCTGCAAAAACGAAGACGTAGAGAACTCAGTGGATTTCACAGCAAAGAATTCACCAGATTTCGTGATTGCAAGTGAGACAGTCGCAGTTGATCCTCGGCCTATGATTGGTCCTCTTTTCCACTTTTGTTCCTCCATTGGAACAGAGCAAGAAAAAAACACAGAAGGTGGAGAGAGAGATCTGAGATGTTTTGAATGTTTAAAGTAAAGACTTAATGATGTGATTGTTTATATATATATATATATACAAATTCACATCAGTATGTATATGTGTATGTATATGACTTTGGCATGGGGTTTTAGTGTCTTAATTCAAAGTCTGAACAGAGATGACTTTTTTTTTTTTTTTTTTTTTTTTTTANCCAATTATTAAGCACTTAAACTTTACCTTATCTTTCACTTTAATTTTTATTATCATTATTGATTATTATTTTCTTAGATCTAATACAGCCGTTTTAAGTTCGAATTCAAAATGCGAGTCGTTAATAACTATTATAAAGTACGACTTGATCATTTGGTTAAGTTCTTCCATTTTTTAAAAAATTAAACAACCATGACTTAATCATCTTCTTGAGTTTATTAGCATGAATCGGATAGCAAATGTTAAACAACCATTTTTTAAAAAACTATAATTAAATTTATTTTATTGTATTTACTTAATTGGAATGCAGAAATGTTAAACTGTTTTTTGTTGGTATAATGGCACATAATTCAAGCAGAACAATACAAAATGAACAATATTTGCGCAATGGATAATGGCAATCAAAGTTGAAATTTTTAAATCAGACAGCTTTCAGATATATTAACAATTTTCTATAAAATACTTTTGATTGGTAAGTTTGATCTTATGAAAAGTAACAAATAATAAGATTTTTGTTTAATTAAGATAGTATGTGATTTATGATATGCTCTTGATTCAAGTGATTTATGACATTTTTTCTTGTTTTAGGTACTTCTACTTATGTGAAACAATATTTGTTGAAATACTATAAATGAAATATAAAAATTATCTTGCCAAAACAATTGTCATATATATATAAATCTTGATTTGAATATGTATAATTGTAAGAAATGATATATTAATTGTACAAGGTCAATTTTTGTTGTAAGTAGAATGGTGATTCATCGTAATAAAGATAAGTTTTTTTGTTGTATGCTTCTTTGTAAAATCGTTCAATAATAACAATATATATTCTTATTTTAGACATGGCCAGTATTCTGAATGCGTAAAAATCAAATATCCAAATTAATAATTTTACCAACTCACTAGTTTCGTTTTTCTTCTAATGTTATGATGTCTTTAACCAAAAAAAAACATTAAAAAATGGGAAGAGCTCTTACTTTATGTGGACGTTTTATTTGATCTCAAACATTTAGTATGGCAGAGAGCAATTGGGGAATCGAGAGACGTGGCAAAAATAGATTGGAAGATGACAGCTTTGACGGCATAACAGACTGGACGGCGCCGTAACTTCGATCCACCAATAAGGAGATAACAAAAGCAAAACGATGTCCACGTGGCGTAATCAGAAGCTAACTGCGAGATTAGCGTGTGATTAATATAGGGTCATTTGCTTGCTGGGGCGTAATTTCACTTCTTTTACTGATGCCAAGTAGAGCAAACACGAGTTTGCGGTCTATTTTGTAATTTCAAAATTTTACTCTACTAATCGTCAATTTTAAAAAATTTATTATAAGAACTGATCCATGTTTTTCATCTTATATTGCGATATTTAATATTTTAGGATTGGTTCTGCTTGTAATGAGAATGTGTTTTTTTATAACATCAAGTTTAAGTTACCCGAACAAGTTCATTGTAGTTTATAAATCAATATAAGAAAGTGAATAGTAAAATGATTCAATTTTTCAGTTAATTATTAGTTTTTTTATAACAAGAAGAGTAATTTGTGATTATAAAAATCATTTATCAAAATTAGGATATGATAGTTAATTGTTGATACCAGGTGTAGCACCTATCCAAAAAGCTCATTTCGACTCAAGGCCTAGCTGGACGCCGACATCAAGAGGAGAAAGGGGCTTAGAAGAGCAAGACCTAGGTGGGCCGATCTGGCGAGCTGGGCCTTCCAGCTCGAGGCCCATTAGGGTTAATCAATGTAATTAGGGTTTTAAACATGTATTTTCACTATAAATATTCATATAATTATTCCTTAAATATATATATATGAAATTCTTCCTAGCTTTTACCCACAAGATCAAAGATTTAAACCTATTTGTTAAGTATTGATTCAACAGTTGGCGCCGTCTGTGGGGACTTGCTAGAAAAAATTCATAACTTATCTTTGCAGGAACAAAACAATTCGCAGCAATGACGACGGGATAACTCAAAAAAGCACAAGATGGATCTACCATCGACCTGACAAACAAAGACGATCACGCTGTCAAAACGGGGTCTGACCACGAAGAAGAAGCCCTAGAGATCACCATGCAGGATCTGCTAGACCAGATAAAAGAGCAAAAGGCAAAAACCGCGAAGCTAAGAGCGGAGTCACAAACCCTAAGAGCACAGCTGGATGACATCACAACGTCTACGGAGGAAAGAGACGTCCGCACAATCAACCAAAACCTGTTCGGAACATCTCACCAAACTTCTCCTACGGACGGAAATCGAGGTCGGTCAGACTACACAAACGCAACCATGTTCAGGAGCATGACCGAGGATACCGAGATGTAGAGCATCCGCGAACAACTGAAGATCATGAGCTCGCAAGTACACTACGCCACCAGCTCGGCCCCCGATATCCTGCGCGCCATTGAAAAGACTCAACGAACTTCACTTTCAAGAAGAGTTACCGACATATCAGTTCGGCACTCCGCAAAAATCAAGTTTACAGGGTATGACGGCAAGAGTGACCCGGTCCAATACTTGACAACTTTCACCATCGCTATGGCGCGAGCTCAATTCTCGCCAGAAGAACGAGATGCAGGTTTGTGTCAAATTTTTGTTGAAAACTTATCAGGTTCGGCTTTGGATTGGTTCTCTCGTTTGGAGCCAGGGACCATTGACACGTTTCAACAGCTCTCCACCGTATTCATCAAGCAGTACTCCATGTACATCGCGAAGAAAGCATCAACAACCAATTGGTGGACTCTGTCCCAGCACGAAGACGAATCACTGAAAGATTTTATTGACAGGTTCAAAGGATTCGTAGCTCGTATCGTGATCAACGATGAGGGGGAAATTGCCGCTTTACGAAAGGCACTATGGTTCAAATCAAGGTTCAAGGACGAGCTAATCATTAACCCTCTGCAAACACTAGAGGACGCACTCCACCGAACCAAAAAATTCATCGAGATAGAGAAAGAGCATGTCGCGATGTTTAAAAGGCACCACGTCACAAGACCTAGCCGAGATAAGGAGGAAATCCCTCGGGAGCCAAGGCAACATTACTCAAGGGATAGGTGAGGACGTGCCACTTATGCAATTGCGGATAGTGAGAAAAGCACCGACCAGCCCCCACCTTCCGATAACGATCCAGAAGCGTACTGTGAATTCCACAAATGATCCGGACACAAAACCGCAGATTGCCGACATCTACAAGCTCTCCTTCTGAAGAAGTTCTAGGACGGCGAAATTAATACTAACAGGAACCGGAACAACAACCGACGACGAGGTGGAAACACGTGGCACAACTCATCTACCAAGGATAAGGCCCACCAAGTCAGTACAGTTCGAGAAAAAAGCTCGCATACTAGTAACGACATGGCACCTCTTACTCGAACGCGAGATCGTAGTCCTGACGACCGAGCTACGGAAGGCTCACTACCTAGAAGGCGAGTCAACGTAATTATGGGAGGACTAGTCTCGTGCAACGACTCCGTACAATCTATACGAAACTCTGAACGACGAGCTGCAACCGCACAAAAAGAATGAACTGACATAGTGCCGACCTCTTCACCACTCGAATTCCAAGATGCCGATCTAAAAGGTTTAAGTCAACCTCACATCAACTTTCTAGTCATCAAGCTGGTCATTGCTAACACATAAGTAGCTAAAATCATCATCGACACAGGCAGCTCAGTGGATATCATCTTCAAAAGGACGCTAGACAACATGGGAATCAGCGCCGACCTAATCAAGGACGACAGTAGGACACTCACGGGTTTTAGCGGCGAAACTGTCTCCTCCGCCGGAACGGTTAAATTACCTGTTCAGGCCGGAGGGTCCACCCAAATGGTTAAATTTGTTGTTATGGAGCAGGACTCAGTTTTCAATGTGATCTTGGGCACGCCATGGCTTTACTCCATGAAGGCAGCAGTGTCGACCTACCACTAGTACATCAAATTCCCAACGGATAGAGGAACATGGACGATCAGAGGAAACCAACGTGTAGCTCGGACTTGCTTTTTAACAGAACATCGGACACGAACATTACAAGTGTTAAATAAAACCGCAGGCCCATCGCTGATCTACGACTCTACACCAGAACTCGATAAAGTCGAGCAAATCAATATCTACGCCGAACATCCGGATCAAACCACAGGAATCGGGAAGGATCTGGACAAGACCATTAAAACCAAGCTAATCAAACTACTGAAAAAGAACGTTGGAACCTTTGCTTGGACCATGGATGACATGAAAGGTATCGACCCATTGATCACCTACCACAAGTTAAACGTAGACCCAAGCTACACACCAATGAAACAAAAACGCCGCAAGCTCGGAACAGAACGTTCTCAAGCATTTAATGACGAAGTAGAGAAACTCCTTAAAGCCAGCTCGATTGCCGAGGTGAAGTACCCGAAATGGATGGCCAATCCTATTATCGTTAAGAACAAGAACGGCAAATGGCGCGTATACGTCGACTTCACCGACCTCAACAAAGTGTGTCCTAAAGACAACTTCCCCCTACCTCACATAGATAGACTAGTCGAGGCTACGGCAGACAACGAGCTCTTAACTTTTATGGATGCTTTTTCAGGATATAACCAGATCATGATGCACCAAGCAGATCGGGAGAAACCCGCCTTTATCACGGACAGAGGAATCTACTGCTACAAGGTAATGCCTTTTGGGCTGAAAAATGCAGGAGCAACGTACCAACGCCTAATCAACAAGATGTTCGCAGATGAGATTGGCAGGTATATGGAAGTCTATATCTACGATATGCTCGTTAAATCCGCCAAAGCCAACGACCACATCAACCATCTGGCGAAATGCTTTGAAACACTCAATCTGTACGGAATGAAGCTTAACCCGGCCAAGTGTACCTTCGGAGTCACATCTGGTGAATTCTTAGGGTACATCGTCACATAAAGAGGGATTGAAGCAAACCCCAAACAGATCGGAGCTATCCTCAATCTACTAGCACCACGAACAAAGAAAGAAGTACAGAATCTCACAGGTCGTATTGTCGCGCTAAACATATTCATCTCCCGATCCACCGATAAGAGCCTGCCATTCTACCAAATGCTCAAAGGAAACAAGTGTTTCGAGTGGGATGCAAAGTGCCAGGTCGCATTCGACGAACTCAAAGCATATCTAACCATGCCTCCTGTACTCGCAAAGGCAGAGGACGGCGATATCCTCTACCTCTATGTCGTAGTATCTGAAGCAGCAGTCAGCGGCGTCCTCGTCAAGGAAAGCCAGGGGGAACAGAGACCGATCTTCTATGTCAGGAAGTCACTCAACAATGCCGAGACGCGATATCCACCCATCGAAAAGATAACACTAGCAGTAGTATCCGCAGCTCGGAAACTACGACCTTACTTCCAATCGCATACCATTGTCGTACTCAACAACCAGCCACTACGCACTATCCTTCATAGCCCGAACCAATATGGAAGGTTGACCAAATGGGCAGTCGAGCATAGCGAATACGACGTGGAGTATCGGAATCGAACATGTTCGAAGTCCCAGGTTCTTGCAGACTTTGTTGCAGAAATACCACCCGAGACACAGGTTGCACCTCCACCAAGCATATGGAATCTTTACATTGACGGTTCACGAAGAAAACAGGGGTCAAGTGCAGGTGTCAGACTCGAGTCACCAACTGGCGAGGTACTCGAACAAGCCTTCAGGATCAAGTTCGAGGCATCCAATAATGAAGCAGAGTATGAAGCCTTACTGGCAGGGCTTTAACTCACGAAGAACCTTGGTGCTTCACGAATACACGCTTTCTGTGACTCCCAGCTCGTCACCAGCCAATTTAGTGGAGAATACGCAGCAAAGAACAAGAGGATGCGACAATAACACCAAATGGTCCAAGAATTGGCCAGCTGTTTTGAAAGCTTCAAACTCACCAATATTCCACGAAACGAGAACACGCTTGCCGATACTCTAGCCAATATGGCCTCAACAAACGAGCTGGAACTAAAAAGGACCATCCCGATGGAGTATTTAACTTCACCAAGTATCACCACCACGATGTCTAATGTCATTGACGAGCTGGTATCTTTCGAAAGAGAACAAGACCAACATAGCCCACCTGACTGGAGAACCGAGATAAAGGAACACATCCTTACAAGAACGGTGCCCGAAGAAAAATGGGCAGCACGATGACTCCGAGTCAAGGCAGCAAAGTATACCGTCATAAATGGGCAACTCTACAAACGGTTCGCATCCAGAATCCTACTATGGTGCTTTACGAGGGACGATATACAGAAGGTACTTGCCGAACATCACGAAGGAACAGGTGGAAGTCACTCAAGTGGGCGCTACCTGGCGTTACGTATAAAGAAGCATGGACACTACTGGACCACGATGCTGCATGACAACTAGAAGTTCGCCAAACAATGCGAAATGTGCAACGACACGGAACAACTAACCACGCACCCACCAAACAATTAAATGCATCTGCAAACCCCTATCCATTCATAAAGTGGGGGATGACGTCGTTATAACTTTTCCAAAAGGAACGAACAAGCAAAAATTCCTGCTGGTTATGACTGACTACTTCACCAAGTGGGTCGAAGCCAAATCATATACAGCTGTCAAAGAAAAACAGGTTTCATGTCTAAATACCACAAACTCCTAAATCGGCAAGATGATTCCTATGCACAAGATCGTTAACGACCCGCATTCTATGTGAGTAGTGCAGGTACAAGACTTCATTTGGAAAAACATAATATGCCGACATGGCATCCCGTACGAGATCATGACGGATAACGGCACTAACTTATGTGCAAAAATAGTACAAGATTTTTGTGACAGGTGGACGGCGAACCAACAATGACCCCAACACATACGTCAATTTATACTAACCATCAAATTATTGCCCGTGTTACAGGTGGAAGATCCGACTGAACCATTCTACGCCGAGGTATCCGCAGGCAAATGGACAAGCCGAGGCCATTAACAAATCTATAGTCGACGGACTGAAGAAAATACTCGATTCCAAGAAGGGTTGTTGGGTAGATGAATTAGATGGTGTCCTGTGGTCCTATCGAACTACACCTCAACAATCTACAAATCAAACGCCATTTTCCTTGGCCCACGGGGTTGAAGCTTTAGCACCATCCAACGCAGCCGTGTTCAGCCTACACCGAGAAAAGCTTCCAGAGAGCGAAGCCGTTAACAACGCCATGCTCCTCGACTCTCTCGACGATGTAATGGAGGTCCGAGATAGAGCACTATATCGGATACATGCTTATCAGCAAACAACGAGACGATACTACAACAAAGGATTCAAGCAGAGACGATTTGAAGAATGAGACTTGGTCCTACGAATGACCTACACAAATACTGTCAAAGAGAATGCTGGTAAACTGGGAGCTCGGTGGGAAGGCCCGTATAAAGTATCCAAGATAGTCAAACCAAGAGTATACGAACTAAAATCTACAGACGGAACACCGATCCCGAACACTTGGAACGCCACCAAAATTAAGAGATTTTATTTTTAGGTTCCTTTGTACCGCGAACTACGACCTGGCTTGATCCTTGTTTTCAGGGTACGTAGGCAACCCACTGGGTGCAGCTATTTCACTTAATAAAATTATTTTTTCCAACCATATCTCGATCTCCTGAGTCAATCTTGGTATCTTTTAAATTATTTTTTGCATAAACGGTTGTACCAACTGCACCTTTGCGAACCCCTAAAAAACCACAAACTAAAGCCGAGTCATAACTCGCACATACCCTGTGCAAAGATGGGGATGTCGACAAGATCGAAGTTTTCTCGTCTTGGCTCCAAAGACCTTTCGAAAAGCCAAGATCTAACTCGCGTACTCCTAAAGACGAGTACTGAACACGTGTAAAGTCACAACGTTCGAGTTAAAGTCTCTATTTAGAAAATACCAAGCTCCGGCTCGCGTACTCCAAAAGCTGAGTATTGGGCGTGTACAAAGTTATAACGGCTGAGCTTAAGTCTCACTTTAAAAGCCGAGTTCTCACTTGCGTACTCCAACCGAGAGTATCGACGAAATTATAGTTTTCGTCCATAGATCATTTGTCAAAAGGGATGATCTGCAGGTCGTCTCCTTCGGGCTTTTGAAAGAGTGGTTTTTCAGTTCGCACAAGGATTAGAGAAATATCTACCTATAACATATGCATATTCTAAAAAAAAGTGCAAAGCAAACAACCGAAATCCAAATTGAGCAAGCTGAAGTCAAAGTTTTGTCTTCTTATTAACCGACGTGCTTATCAAAACCATAATTCGTTGAACAAAGTATTGCGCAAAATACACTGAGCTCAAGCTCTATTCCCATTATCAAAAGACAAGTCTTACAAGGTTTGCAAAAATTATAACGACGACCTAACAGATGTGCAAATCTGGAAACATATATTCTTTGAAAACAAAAGCAAAATGCCGACACACAAGGCAAATCTAATCCTAAGAAAACGGGACAGCTACCCCAAAGGAACACAAGAGGTACAAAACAGGCTGACCCCAATCCTAAGAAAACTGTGAAAGCTGCCCCAAAGGAACAGCTAGCCCCTCGGCATTGATGGAGTAGCAGGCTGGACTGTAGCAGAAGCTTCCGAACTCCCCAGAACAGTCTGGATCAAATTTGAACCATGTTCGTTGAAAGCAGGTCAGAACTTGAAGTCCTCGGGCGTGACATATGTTATGTCGATAACATCGTACTTCACATGGAGCCTCGTCACATCCACCTCAAGCTTAGCCATAATCTTAGGTGGTACAACACAACCCTCTTCAATTATGAACTGCACGCAGTCTAGAGTCCCTTTAGCCTGGGCGTATTCTTGGATGATGGGATCAGCCTTTTCCTGGTCCTCTATGTGTTGCCACAACTTCTCAAGCTTAGTTGCACACTCAACCTGAGCCTCTCGCCACACTAACGTGACTTCTGAGAGTCGGGAGAGTCGAAGCCTTTTCATCTCGCCCACATGCAACTTCTCAAGAGCACGATAGGCCTCTCGCAGCTCGAAGAAGTCGGCACCCGTCTGCTCTTGGATTACTTGCTGATTGAGGAGCTCCGTCACGACAATAAAGTAGGTATCGTTTAGCTCACCCCTCAAAGCAGCAAGGTCGTTGGTGGCAGATGCCGCAGTCTCACTTAGGATTTTCTTCAGATCAGCTACCTGCGTCGTCAATTGTTTGACCACCTCCTCTTGCTTGTTCAGCTTCAACTGCTCCTTGGCAAGCCGCTGTTTGTACTTGTCGACCGGCTTCGACAACTTCTCTAGCTCATCCTCATCTCCGGCCATAGACTGGAGTTTATTTTCATAAAAAGCGACGAGCTCATTGGTCGTCGCCAAAGTCTGCCACCATACATTTGCCGAGTTAACACTTATAATTGCAATAGGAGAAAGAAATTAATATGCGAGTATACCTGGCAGGCCTGCCGAGACAATGTTTCATATACTTCAGGGGCCAACAGCCGATCTACAGTCAGAATGATCATACCATTGTCCCCAAGACAGTTCACCAAACTGGCACACGCTTGCTTATCCTTCACAAACGGTGTGCCCTTATGAGTAAACAAGAAATCCAAACTTCCTCGGGAGTTATCCTGCCATTCAGTTTAGGAGCTCCCTCCCTCTACGATATGACGATCAACAGCTTTATCCTCCTCTTCTTTCTCCTCACCCTGCTCCTCATCATCACCACCACCTGCTTCATCCTCATCATCACCATCTGCTCTAAGAAGGTTTGGGAGTTATTGAGAAAATGTCTCTAAGCTAGGATCCAAGGACTCCACGTCCCTGGTCATCTCTCCCAATATTTGGGAGGTTGTTGGGGTTCCACTAAGAGGAGCAGGCGGCACAACAGACAGGTCGGCGGTATGCACTTCTGCAGGAGGAACTTCCAGCTGTCCCTCTCTTCTTCTTGTTGATGTTCCCCAGTAGAAACACCTTCATTCACTGTCTGTCCCCCAGCAGGGACTTCTTCTCTCGAACCTTGTTCCTCAGCAGGAACAGCAGCTGGATTCGTCTCTTCAGCCCCATCGATTACAAGCACCTCCCGGGAATTTTGATCCCAGTTGGATCGACGCCTTTTCATGCGAACTAGAGGAGGACAGGAATCCCCGCTACCTGCAGAGGCAGACGTCTGGTCAAGTCTCCTCTTCGAACTCGAGGCTTACTTCTCAAGGCTCGATTTGTAATCTGTTATTGGTGGTGGGCGACCCATTTTCTTAGCTTTCTTAACAAAACAAATGTTTAGATCCCAGCTAGTTGCACAAAGAGTTAAGTCACAGTTAGGCGGATCAACGTGCTGCTAGAATGGTAAATTGCTTAATACCCTTACTAGCGTTGCTGAACGAAATGCTCTGTTCGATACGTGCACGGGTGAATTGATTAATGTGATAGGCTCTTGCTTCTCGGAATCTTTCACAATCTTCCAGAAAGTTACTAGGAAAGGGACCGATGTTGCAATGCAGATCTGCAAAAATAAAACAAAAGCCGAGTTAAGAACATTTAAATTTTCACATGTTTCAGCTCGGCTGTCCTAGGTGGTATCTACCAAAGGTTTCTGCCCATTTTCTTTTCAGGATTCTTCCTACATCGCCGACAGATTCTGGGACGACTTTTAGGAAGAAGTATTTTGCTTTCCAGGCGTGGATCTTGTCTCCTGCACCTACGGTTATCAGCTTGTATTAGGTCTTGAAGTTGATATACACGAAACCGATGTTCAACTTCGTTCCCATCTGCACAATCGGGTTGATTGACGATATGTTCTCCAGATACCTAACGTCGAGCTCCACGTTAAACTCGTGGGCATGAGCCATCAGGGCTATCATTTTCCTGATCGAAGGAGCGGATAGTTGTGAAATCGCGATCTTTCATCTCGCGCAGTACGAAACTAGCAACTTAGGCAAGGGCAACCAGAGGTGGCACCTTCTAAACAAGGATTCGTACAAACACACGTAACCCTGAGGACAATCCCAGTGTCGTTGATGCGGTTCGAGAATTACAATCGGAATCCCGTTTAAGGAAGGGAAATCTCGGACGAGGGCTCGAATCTTTTTCTCCAAACTTTTCGTAAGCGCGAGACCTGTCAGTTCATCATCTGGAAAAGCCCAATTGCCTTGGGGAGCTCGTTCTTCAGGAGCTACCTCCATCTCGGTGACACGGATGTCGTCACGAGAGGCTGAAGATTCGGCAACATTCATGCGGGAAGTGGACATAATTTCTGATAGGCAAATCACCAAGCTATTCGAGTTAACCGTCGAGCTGAATATTCTAGAGAGAGAAAGAAGAAAGAAGGGATAGCGATTCTACCTGCAAGGAAATTCCGAAATGTGGAGTTTTAGAATGAGGAAATGAGGGGGTATTTATATTGTGGGAAAACGGCGGTTACCGAGGCGCGTAATGATTGCGCGTGGGAATCTATAAAGGTGTGACTTTCTAGCTTCTCCTACAAAAACGATTCAATAAAGTCTACAAGAGCATTTAATGCACTTCAGCCGAAATGAACTTTTATTTTTGGAAGATCAATCGCCAATTCACGAACTCATCGCCGACCTGGGGGGACTAACTGTTGATACCAGGTGTAGCACCTACCAAAAAGCTCATTTCGACTCAAGGCCGAGCTGGACGCCGACATCAAGAGGAGAAAGGGGCTTAGAAGAGCAAGACCTAGGTGGGCCGATCTGACGAGCTGAGCCTTCCAGCTCGAAGCCCATTAGGGTTAATCAATGTAATTAGGGTTTTAAACATGTATTTTCACTATAAATACTCATGTAATTATTCCTTAAAGATATATGAAATTCTTTCTAACTTTTACCCACAAAATCAAAGAGTTAAACCTATTTATTAAGTCTTGATTCAACATTAATGAATGAGTTGATGTATGTCATATAACGGAATCCTTCATCGTGATCACATGTAGTGTATGTAATTAAATTAATAACAATTGATTAATTACATTGATCAGTACAGTTATTCATAATTTAAAGCAGCGATCACATTTATTTCCGCCGTAATGCATAAAAAAAAGAGCTTTATTATCTGAAGTATCTTTAATTGTAATGCAAGCTGGGTTTATGTAAGAAGATTCTATTGGAAAGAAGAAGGTGTTGGGAAAATTTATTCGCATCTCTACTTTGCTTAGAAAATACAGTTGGATTCAAATAGTATTGGTATAAATCTTTTGATTGAAATCTGTTATAATAATTGTGTTTTGTTTTTAGGCTTTTGGGGAATGGACGGCTAAACAAACGCGGCTTGAGACATGTGATTGGGATCTAAAGAAAGCGTGAAGTGAAAAGTGTGAAGTCAAATCACGCTAGCGTTTTTAGTAAGTTCGTTTGTACACATTCTGCGTCCACTCATGTTATTAGCTTGCTACATGTTTTTATTCGTTTTTTTTTTTAATATAAGCATATTTCCAACTATAAGTTCATTGAAATTGTGAGAATAAATAAGTTTAGGGATTTTTACTAAAAATACCATATTGTTGACTTTTTTAAACAAAAGACCATATTATGGTTTGTTAACATAAGTAGCATAATGGCTATTCTTGTGGTATAGAGAAGAATGACTAAATCTACCCCTCTATTTTTGGTGGAGCATTAAATGTTCGTAACGATGATTTGAGAGGATACTTAAGCTTCGAAAGATGGTTATTTTTACTTAGATTAGAGGAAAAAGATGAAATCCACCATTAATGATATTTCTTTGAGCTTCCACCAACCGACGTTCTCATTCCAAACAGGTACATTGATGTTTTTTTTATCTGTTTTGGTATTTTAAGTATGAGTTTATGGAAGAAAAAAGATGACCAATGGACCAATTTATTAATAGGTATTTCTCTCTGTAGTGGACATGATGCAACTTGTATTGGGGAAGATAGAGTGTATAATAATTGTAGACAAGAAGAAGCCAGTGTTGAAGGAGTATCGCAACATGATAATGACCAAAATGTTGGTTCTTCTCAATGAACATTATGTGTACCCGTTAGGTGGACATAATAAGTAGGAGTGGTGGACATGATTGACGAGTTAAGAACCACAACGGTGGACATACTTTAACTATGAGTGGTGGACACGATAAGCCTAATGTGAAGGAATATCTGAATCAGCATCAAGGCAGATAGGAGGTAGTGGACTTGATTGTGCCCCCTAACAAGTTTGTCAAATAGCTTAATCCCTATGAGGAAGATGTGGAGATTCTAACATAATCCTTTTCGACTGGTGGACATGCAAGCTTATTTGTGTGAAAGACGTCTGTCGCGAGTCGTGTACAGGATCATGTGCAGTCAAGCAACCTGATTTACGGCTGCGCTGGTGGGCATAAGTGGGATTCAGATTTGTATCCTTTGTGGACGACTCCCGGGGGTATTGGTGGAAAAGTTTTGGAACGTTTACTGCAACCCCTTTTTGGATACCAATTTCTTGGGGACAAAATCACTAGCAGAGGTGATTTTGGATGGTTTGCGGATTGCTTTTTGGACAGGAGCGTCATGACAATTTGGTAGACGAGTTCTTGTGGACAATTTATCGCGACACTTATGGACTTTATCTTGTTCATATTAATTTATCTCCCTTTTTCATATTCTTCTCGCTTTACTCTTCTCCGGATTCATTTAAACTACATGCACTCTTCGATGAAGAAAAGATAAAAGGAAAGAGAGGGTGAAGGAGGTGAAGGAGAGAGAATGTGAAGAAGATGAAGGAAATGAAAAAGAATGATGGTGTGTCAGAAGGGCATATTTGTCATTTGAAAATGATGAATATGATATATATAAAAGAATGAAGGTGTATGATATTTGGTAAAATATAAAAAAGTATTTATGTTAGTAACCATAATTTTTTCAAAAGTTTATTATAGTGTTATTGGGTTCGATTCAAATACAAACACAATTACAATTCGGTTAACACACTAAATTAAATTCTAGTTTAATTTCGAAAGTCGGTCATTTCATGTACGAACTATCACCATGAGTCTAATTTATACATTAACTTGTCATCTTTGCGAATTCATACGTAAAATATTAAAATTTTCAATTCCTACGCAAACTAACACATTTATGTTAATTTCAACAAATTTATTAACGAAATTTAAATCAAAGTTAATATGTATGACTCATCATCCATATAGACACCTTAAATCATTAAACAATAAGAAAACGGCATCGTTCTGGTTTATTTTTTTTTCAATTTTAAACAAAACGACGTCGTTTTGTTTAATATAAAAAATTAGCCTTCTTCTTAATTTGCATGCGACTTTGTCGAGTTAGGGTTGGAAGTCTAAATTTCCATATTCATCAAAATTGTCATTTTGTGCTATTCGTTTATCTTTCTTTTTTTCAAACAAGATCTTTCCTTAAATAAAAGAGAGGGTTTACACTCCATTAAAGAGAAGTCAGCCATTTCATGCACAAACTATCACCATATGACTAATTTATACAAAAACTTGTCAGTTGTGCGAATTTATACAGAAACTATAATAATTAGTCAATTCTTGTACAATCTATCAATTTTATGCTAATTTTAACAAAATCATTAAAGGTGTTTAAATCACTGTTAATCAAGCGGAGTCATCATCCACATAGATTTGTGGTTTCATTAGACAAGAAAAAACGTCGTTTTTGTTAAATGTTCACTAACCAACTTAACAAAACGACGTCGTTTAGTTAACATAAAAAAACTTTTATAGTTTCTTCCTTCTTTGATGAATCACGAAATCTAGGGTTCAGGATTCACTTTGAAGATTGTCACTCCATTGACCAACCGACATAGGAGGAGGAAGCTGTTTCAATGCGAGTGAGAATCAGTGGGTGCATCTTCTGGTGACTATATGTGAGCCGAGAGCATATAGAGCTGAGCTTAACTGCTTCTTGCCATTGAACGGTGGAGGAAACAAGAGGGAAACGAAGGGAGATTTAGCTAATGGTGGGTGAAGACGATGCAGACGTTGATAGGGAAAAGAGTTTCCGGAAACATGTGTTTGAAGGGCTTGATTTAAGCGAGAAAGAGATGAAGATGGAAGCTTCAGAAATCATGGAGGTAGATATGTCTGAGGAAGAAATTGAAGCCACCATCATTAAAAACATTGAAGACAATATCAAAAACACCATAGAAGAAGAACATAAGGCCGAGATGGAAGAATTAGTGGTAGTGGCTAAGGTAGAGGAAGAAGAAGAAGAAACGAAGAAGAGTTTTGAATTTGACTTTTTTATGTTAACAAAATAACGTCGTTTTGTTAAATTGATTAGTGAACATTAACAAAAACGACGTCGTTTTTGCTTGTCTAATGAAACCAAAAATCTAAGTGGATGCTGACTAAGCTCGACTAACGGTGATTTATACACCGTTAACGATTTTGATGAAATTAGCAAAAAAATTTTAGATTGTGTAGGAATTGACTAATTATTATAGTTTCTATATGAATTCGCACAACTGACAAGTTTCTGTATAAATTAGTCATATGGTGATAGTTCGTGTATGAAATGACCGATTTCCCCTCCGTTAAAGGAGTAAATGATTACAAACAATAACATAAACCAAACATAAATAAGAAAGATAGAGCCAAAGAAACAGCAAAATGAACCATATTTGAAGGATATTCAGAGCTCGTTGGCATGGCATCCAAAATCAATGGAATAGGAGACTATAGTGTATCGAGATACATTTATGTCGAAGGAGATGTTCTCTACTACATAGAGGAAACACAAGACCAATTTCATAGTCTCTGTAAAGAACACAAAACGTACGAACTGTTGGAGGTTGATCAAAGAGAGAAGCGAATGCTTACAATGGAGCAAAGCTGTGTCACTTTCCAGAACTCTCGGTAAATCCATTGAACCTTAGGAGAGAAAGAGGTAAAATCGCAAATCAACTTTGGACTCCACACTGTAACGACAACAAAATAGAAAACAAATCTAACATATAGGACTAAGCCCTTAGCTAGAAAAGACGAGACTGAAGCTAGTAAGAACCTCAATAGAAGGTAAATTTAGGATTCCAAAGAAAAAATCCAATAATGATGCTATCACCACCAAGTTTGGACCCAAATAAGTATAATGCATAGAAACAACCTCATTAAGTGAATAAAACCACTCATTTTTGTCCTCTGATACGCTGTCGTGGTCATGGGCCTTAGGCTGAGTTCATTAACTTAGGCCCAAATAAGGCCTGACCGAGGTTATTAACGGAAGATGAGGTCACCCCGGTAGAAGGCGGTTGATCAAGATTAATGAATATTTTCTTTTAAGGATAATTCCAAATATTGTTATGGAATATTTTCAAGTATTTAGGAGGAATATTGTGTAAAATAGATATAACCTTATTCCCTACCATGCATCTATAAATAGGGAATTCTATGGTTAATATTAGGGCATTCATTCATTCATCAATACACACGAGATATTTCTCGAAGAACAATTTGATCAGTTAGTTTTATCAGGTTGAATTTTTGGTTCAACAATTGGTGCCGTTTGTGGGGACCCTTTTTCACAAATCAAAGATCACGTGAATCGACTAGAACACGACAAATCATCAAATAATGAATAACAATCAGAATCAAAACGACATGGAAAATAAGCCGGATTCCAAAAAAAATCCAAAGAAACCAGGATGAGACTCATAACCAGAACGAACCCACAATCAAGATCAGTACGACGGGGAACGAGAAGAGCGAACCCTATGAAAGGACCAAAACACGAATAATCGCCAAGACGCGGAGCTGGCCTTCTTGGTGGTAATGCACCCCCTCGAGAAACAAAGGGCAGAAAAACTCCAGCTCCAGCAGGAATCTACGGAGATAAAACTTAAGTGCACGACAATGTCACATATGCTGGAATGCGATAGTACCCCTTCAACCCGCCCTCGAGTAAACCGTCGGTTGTTCGATGACGTCCCATCATATGACAACCTAAGGAGGGGATTCCATTCAAGGCACACTGATGTGGAGCATCCCATCGACAACTCCAGTTGTCCACCAACTTCCAACGAACTGATTCGCATTCAAGCTCAGATCAATGAAATCAATTCTCAAATGAACCGGGCGATCAGCTCGGCTCCCGAACTGGACCGCATATTGGAGGAAGCACAATGAATCTCGTTTGATAGAAAAATAACAAGCACGATGATAAGGCAAAACAACAAGTTCAAGGTTCCAACTTCTGATGGTATAGAAGATCCGTAGAAGCACCTGACTGCGTTCATCATAGCAACTGGCCGAGACAACTTTGCAGAAAAGAGAAAAGCGTCGGGCTATGTCAGCAGTTTGTCGGAATCTTCAGCAGAGCAGCACTCGGTTGATTTTCCAACCTCATGCAAAACTCTATTGGAAGATTCCAGCAGCTCTCCGCAGCCTTCTTGAAGCATTACTCAATGTTCATCAAAAAGAAAACTAGCACAACCGACCTCTGGAGTCTGTCCCAGGAACCCAAAGAATCACTGCGAACCATCCTTTACAGGTTCAAAAACATAGCCTCTCAAATTAACATCATTAACAAATCAACCATCGCAACACTAAGGAAGTCACTCTAGTATGACTCGCGTTTCAAAGACGAACTACTTATAAATCAAACTCGGACCCTTGAGGATGCACTCCATTGTGCTAGCCGATTTTTCGAGATCAAGGAAGAAATAGCCATCATGGCCAAGAAACACCTCGGAAAAAGATGAAAGCATCTCTCCCAAAGCAAAGCGCTTATCACCCCACTGAACCAAAAAAGCGCTTCTCCTGAAATTATTTCCACGACAAACAAAAAGGAGTTAACACAAGAACCACGAAGATGGCAACAACTAACGGAAAGGTCGTGCCAAAGGAGGGAAATCAGGAAAGTTACTGGGAATTTCACAAAAGGAAAGGACATGCCACGAAAGAGTTCAGGCATCTCCATAATATTCTCCTAGGAAAATTCTTGAGTGGCGAGATCATAGCAGAGATGACTGATGGTCAGAAACAAAACCGAGGAAAATGACGAGAAAATATAAACCATACGCAGAACACCAATAAACAACCCATAGGAGACAATATGGCCCCTCCGCAAGGTCAGCACCAGCAAGACGAATCCGATAGTGAGGACGACGACATGCACAAGGACGACAACGTGCGCGACGACGTGCTCCTGAACCCGAGGAAAAGAATAAATTTCATAATGGGAGGATTGACACAGTGTAGAGACTCCGTCAGGTCAATCAAGGAATCAAGCCACCGAGCTTCAGTCGCAGCAAAGTTTACACCTGAAGCAGTCCTGAGAACACACTCAACCAAGCCACAGCGATTCACCGACAGCAATATTGATGGACTGAGCACCCCCACAATGATTTCCTAGTCATCGAGCTCGTCATCGCAAATACCAAAGTCTCAAGGATACTCATTGATACATGAAGCTTGATGGATATCATCTTCAGGGATACGTTAGCAAAGATGGAGATCGGCAACGACGTCATCCACTTACAAGCTTCAACGAAGATATGGTAAACACTATCGGAACAATCCGACTGCCGGTCCAAGCAGGGTCTTAGACAAGATTCACCAAATTCATGATAATCGATAAGCATCCAACGTTCAACGCGATAATAGGAACCCATTGGTTATATGACATGATAGCCGCAATATCAACCTACCACCAGTGCGTCAAATTTCCAACTGCTACCGGAATCCACGTTATCCAGAGAAATCAAAGAGTCGCCCGAACTTGCTTCCTCATCGAGCAAAAGCAGCGGGCGAAAACCATCTTATAGCAACTACATCACCTAGGGGCACTGAACCCAGGACATCAGACACCATCAGTAGAGGTTCCCCTAGATGTGATCCTATCGATCAAGTTAATATCGACAAAGAATAACCAGATCGGATGGTAGGCATCGGCAATAACCTCAACCCCCGCCTACACGAACAACTTATCACCGTTCTCAAAGGAAACCGTAAAACGTTCATATGGTTAATGAACGATATGAAGGGGATAGGTCCCGCAATCACTTGTCATGAACTGAATGTAGACCCAACATTTAAACCCATAAAACAAAAGCGGAGGAAACTAGGACCAGAGCGATCTCAAGCAGTGAACGATGAGGTTGAACGACTCCTAATAGCAGGCTTAATCGCCAAGGTCAAATATCCTGAATGGCTAGCCAACCTCGTGGTCGTCAAAAATAAAAACAGAAAATGGTGAGTGTGCATCGATTTTACCGACCTCTACAAAGCCTGTCCAAAGGACTGCTTTACATTCCCGCACATCGATCTCCTCATGGAAGCAATTACTGGAAACAAGCTTCTCTCCTTCATGGCCGCCTTTTTAGGATACAACCATATAATGAGACACCACAATGATAGGGAGAAGACATCGTTTATCACAAATTATGGTACGTATTGCTACAAAGTCATGCTATTTATACTTAAAAGTACATGAGTAACCTACCAACAGCTAGTAAATCGTATGTTCACAACTCACTTCGGCCGACCAATGAAAGTTTATATAGACGACATGCTAGTGAAATCTCTAGTTTCCGAAAACCATATTCAACATATGTAGGATTGCTTTGGCATACTCAACAAGTACAACATGAAGCTCAACCCATTGAAATGCACGTTTGGGGTCACGTCAGGCAAATTTCTCGGTTATATGATCACTAAGCAAGGTATCGAAGTGAATCCCAAGAATATAACAACTCTCATGGGTTTACCCTTCCCCAAAACTCCCAAAGAAGTCTAATGCCTCACCGGCCGCATTGTCGCGCTCAATCGTTTCATCTCTCGCTCAATCGTTTCATCTCTCGCTCAACCGACCGTTGTCTACCTTTCTACCAGCTGCTCAAAGGAAATAGACGATTCGAGTGGGATAGCGATGTGAAAAAGCATTCCAACAACTGAAGTCCTACCTCTCCCAACCACCCATCTTAGCTAAACCAGACAAAGGGGAAACACTCCTCCTTTACATCTTGGTGTCCCCGACTGCGGTTAGTGGCGTCCTCGTCAAGGAAGATCGTGGTAAGCAACGCCCAATATTCTACGTCAATAAGACCCTAACAGGAACAAAATTCAATTACCCAATCATGGAAAAAATCACGTTTGTAGTCGTCACGACCGCGCGAAAGCTGCGTTCGTACTTCCAATCTCATCCAATCAACGTCCTGATAACCTACCCCATCTTCACCATCCTTCACAGCATAACAAATTCCGGGCGAATGATGAGGTGGACCATCGAGCTCAGCGAATATGATATTTAATACCGAGAAAGAAAAAGCGCTAAGAGTCAAGTCTTAGCTGATTTCATGACAAAGATACCACCTAAGATCGTAGATAACGAAGTAAAAAGCAAAACCTAGAAGTTATACGTCATTGGCATCCAACTCGAGTCGCCAATGGGAGAAGTCTTGGAACAATCTTTCCGCCTCAACTTTACCACGTCCAACAACAAAGCAGAATACGAAGCCATAATTTTCGCCCTATGCTTTCTGCGACTTTCAATTGGTCGCCAATCAATTCAATGGAGAATACGACACAAAGAAAGAACGAATGGATACATACCTCACAGTACTCAAACAGATCACATCACAGTTTGAAGTTTGTCAAATCACCAAAATCCCAAGAGCAGATAACCAAACTGCCGACGCATTAGCCGCAATTGCTTCAGGATCAAATGAGCGGACACATTAATGTCGAAGTCATCGCACGTCCAAGCATACACCCATACGTCATCGCAACGATCAATACCGACCAAGACGTCCTTATGGATACCACGGACACCGGCACCAATGACTGGCGAACCAAAATCCTCAACTACTTACTCGCGGGTGCTGTTCCAAGCGATAAGTGGAAGGCATGTCGTCTCAAGGCACGAAGTGCAAATTACACCACAGTCGATCGAGCCCTATACCAAAAAAGTGCACGCGACATACTCTTAACATATGTTAACAAAGACAAAGCAACCAGGTTCATGGCTAAAGCTCACGACAACGCTGGTGAAAACAATTTAGGGGGACGATCTCTTGCCCTTCGAATTAGATGCCATGGGCACTACTGGCCCACCATGACCATCGATTTCCATGACTATGCCAAAAGCTGTGAGCAATATCACGACACGCACCACTCAACCACGCACCCACATAGCTGCTCAGGTCAACATTTACTCAATTCCCGTTCATGCGCTAGGGGTCGGCCCCTTCCCCAAATCAAGGAAAAAGAGATACTTGCTCGTTATGACCGACTACTTCACCAAATGGGTCAAAGATGAACCTTATTACAAGATACCAGCCAATGAGGTCTGGAGCTTTTTCTGGAGAAACATCATCTGCCGACAGGGATTTCCATACGAAATCTTTACGGACAACGACACAAATTTCTCCTCCAAGTTCTTCGTCAACTTCTGTGCGTTTTGGAAGATAAATTTGAAGCAAGTCACACCTTGTTACCCTTAAAGAAACGGCCAAGCGAGGCCATAAGCAAATCAATAGTAGACGGCCTTAAGAAGCGCCTCGATCGAAAAAGGGAGTCTAAGCAGATAAACTTGCGGCGTCCTATGGTCTTATCAAACTACACCTCAGCAAGAAACGAACAATACTCCATTCTCTCTATCATATGAGATTGAAGCCCTTGTTCCAGCCGAAGTTAACGTTAGCCCTATTCGTAGAGCCATGATGTCCGGCGACGTCGACCTCAACAATGAGCTCTTGCAGCATCACCTTGACGACCTTGAAGAATAGCGTGACATGGCCCTATTATGAAAATAAAACTACCAATCCATTGCGGTTTGGTATTACAACAAGAACGTTGAAATGGGGCGATTATAGAAGGAGACCTCGTCTCCGAGAAACCTTTCAAAATACCGTCGAACATAAAGCAGGCAAACTTGACGCAAGGTGGGAAGGTCTATACCTAGTGTCCCGAGTCGTCAAAGATGAAGTCTACGAGCTTATGATGATGGCAGGAAAACCAACTCCTCATTCTTGGCATGCCAGAAAATGGAAGTAATTTCATTTCTAGTTTTAAAAAAAGAACTACATACGGCTAGATCCCAACATGTGGGTACGTAGGCAGCCTCAAAGAGATTCCGTTCCCCCCCCCCCCCCAAAAAAAAAANAATGAATAAACATCTTTCTATCACAATTCCAGAAATAGTCAACGCGACATGGACTGTGGATCACTTCGGAGTACTAACATAAATAAGTTATCTTAAAGTGAAACCTCGCCTAAACATGTTTGAAAATAAGGAATAAACGAATGCCATAAATACGCACCGAGATCCCGGCTAGACTCGAATTTTAAATAAAATAAAAACTCAAACAAAAAATCCGAGTTTCGACTCGCATATATCATGTGACTTAAAATTCAAAATTTACGAGTTTGCTTACAATCGATATATTGTTCAAGTAAGAGTTTACCTTTTTCTCACTAATGAAGTGAAAACTTTACACTCGACTCAGAGCTAGTTGTGATGTCAAAGTATAAACAAAACCAATCATACCCTTACGACCGGGAATAACTCCTTAATCGGCAAGGAGAACCTAAGTCCTAGCATCTCGCTACTTAGTTCAGCAAACTCATAAAACCTTAGACGTAGGAGAGCAGCTCAGAAATACAGATACTCTTCAGATAAAAATTTCGAGTACACTTGTCCTCATCACGACCACTCCTCTAACCAACATTTACAACTTATAACTCAGATCATGGAATGAACTCGTCAAAATGATGGGCGTTCCATGTGTCATCATCGTCATTTAAGAGTGCACCCACAATCATCTAAAAATAGAGCACAATGCAAATAAAAAGTTTGAACTCCTAAATTTTTTTTAAAAAAGGGGTAATTCTTACAAGGTCATCCATGACCTCTTCCCTTGCAAGGGGACAAGTATTCAAAAAGCAAAAAAGAGGAAAGAGCAAGGCTTCACTCGTCTACGACGATCGTCCTCTCGACAACATCTTCTACAACAGCATCACCTCCACTAGCTGCCATGTCGGTTGATGCTCTAAGGAGGGGGGGAGGGAGTCACACAATTCTCACCTATCTGTTCCCTTATCCTTGCTACTGTTCCTTTGCCAGTTGCATCAGTCGATGTCTTGGGTAAGAGTGCAGTGCCATCCTCACTTGTCTTTTCTTCACCACTAGCAATTACATCTCTCACGCCGGGATATGCAATATTATCACCAGATCCCGCACCAATCTCCATAACTGACGTCCTAAGGCCACCCACCACTGCCAGGGTCATTGCTTTAACATACGATATGACCTCGTATAATGGAGGAGAAAGCCAAAGGTCTTCGTCAGTCAGTACGATGATGTTCTCATCACAAACCCCGACCCTGTAAGTGGCCAAATCCGACTGACACTTCTCCATGAAACGTTATGCGACCTCATCACTACCTTCTCGAACAACATTTATAAGGTCGATTGAAGACCAAACCTGATTATGCATCGCGACATTAAAATCTGACTCCTCTCGCAAGAAAATATGAGCCTGAATCTTTGTCAGCATAGCCAAAAACGTAGAAACCATTTCCGCCTTGGCCTTAGCCGCTGTTTCGTTTTCAGCTTGGTGCCTATCGGCATATTCCTTGTAGAAATTTTTGGTTTTTGTCCTTGACTCTCGAATTCTCGTGAGATCGACCTTCAAGGCGTCGAATTCTTTCTCTGCTGCTTCAAGATGCTTTGCGCTATGTTTTCTTAATCTCTCGACCTCCTCCTCCAAGGACCTGATCTTCCTCTGGTCAGCTCGAGACTCCTCTTTCGACCTCTCAGTCAACTTGCTGAGCTTGTCAAATTCAACCACTTTCTGTGTTTGTTTGTTGAGCTGCTCTCTTAACGCCCGCATATGGATCTCATATAAATTGCAGTGTCGACCGTATAAATTCGACAGGCGGTTGAAGGATGATAGGAACTGCAAGCCAAACATTGTGAGTCATTCGGGCGGCTAAAATGGTGAAAAAATAATTTTAGTAGAAGAATTAACCTTGACGATCTCCTGAGTTGCCGTTTTACATAAAGGGCCTGGGTCCATGTCATCTAGAGCAAGAGGGGGCGAGACGAGCCCTTTACCTGACCCACGAACTCTGCGTATGCGTTCGCGTCCTCCAGCAAAGCATCAACGTTAGTATGAGAGAAGTTCATGGTAATTTTCCCAATGCAAGGTCCGGGGTCAGAAGGTGGGGGGCTCTCGGTTAACAACGTATAAACAACTATGGCATCCATAACCACTGGGGTCGCTGCAATTAGATCATGACCGATCCAGTCTTGGTCGTAGAAGGCGGCTCCAGCGATCCACCAACCTTGAGGGGGTGATTTCTAAAAAGTAGACTAGAATCCAGCACCTTTCTTTTCTTGTTAACGTACACTAGGTGCCCTTTACCTTTGTCTTTCGCAGAAGGAGCACGAGTTATGGAAGGGGGAGGAGATAACCTCCAAGAAGCACTATGCATATTGGGTACTATGTCAGTTTTGCTCGTCGAGGTCTGTTGCTCGGAACGCCGACCTGCGCTTTTGGCAGTTGGTGGCTATGATTCGTCACAACAGCTATACTCGAGACGTCCCTTGATCAATATGCATGGAAGGAGTTTGCTCTGACGAGTGCACAACTCGTTTGAGTTGGGCCGTATAATCTACATTTCTTCTCGGATGAACGACACTGCGTCTTATTATCTCTACTTTCTAATTGATGCAAGCTAAACCGAGGTCCCACAAAGCAGCCGCTACCTTTGATCTTATCTTACGAACCTTCTCTGGAGTAAATTATTTCCAAGCAATTGTCTCGATCGCTTCAAAACACCGCAAGATCTCCGACAGACTTGGAGAAGGGTCAGTTATAGGAACAATGGGGTATGCAACAAAACAGACATGTTAGGATCATAACATTGCACATGATTACCCTAACATGCTCTATCCATGCTCTGTGACCAACGTGAAGATGAGGAACGGCTTCGTTCTGGCAAAGATTGGAGGTCGGCTTTCACAAAGAAATATCATTTTTTCCAGTTGTTGACCTTACTTGGGGGGTTCGACAACACCTTATATTTGGGAGCTAGACGGATGTAAGAAGCCAGTATGAAAACTAACTCATGCTATGGTTTTGTTGAGAATGTCGAACATCTTCACCATCTCGAACGTGCGGATATCAAGAGTTAGATCCACCTTGGCAGCCCGCGTGAGAGCAACGATGATGGTTCGGACTCCGCCAAGTGTTAGTTGAGACAAGGTGATGTTATGCCGCGCGTAATATTCTCCTAGGAGCTTGGGTAGGGGAAACCAAAGCTGTGCGTGCTCGAAGTACTCCTCAAAAATGGAGAAGTACCCAAGCGGCGCCTCACATGGATGTTCCAACGGGGACAGAACCCTAAAATTAATAATCCCACAAAGTCGCATTCAAGAAAGAAGTACCACAACGCTTTCGATGGTTGATCTTGACAGTCTGACTCCGTCAAGTCATCATAGTTGTCCATCAAGGGGCCAGTCTGGTCCCTCCAGTGACCGGAAGAAGACGACAGACCGGCCTGGGAAGAGGTTACGACTAAAGTTAGGGCTCTCGCCTCACTCTCCAGGAGGACCAGAATGTCGTGAGTGTCTGCTATGTTGGCGATTGGAGTCGTTGGAGCGTCGGATGCCATCGAGAGATCAAGAAAGATTCAAAGACTTGATTCAAAGAAAAAAGGAAAATTCGGAAAGAATTAGGGTTCAAAGTTTACCTTTGCAAAAATAGAAGTAAAATCTCTAAAGAAATGTGAGGTATTTAAATGCGCTGAACCATAAAACCCAAAAGTCGCCATGATTAAATTTACGGCGTAGGGGTGCGCGTGGTGGGACCCGCATGAAAAAAGTCGTTTCACCTTTTTCAAAAATTAAAAAGATTTTCTCGAGCGTCACGAAGTGACATCATGACAGTTCAAATTTCCATCTCAGATCCAACAGTTCGTGCTGCGTACGGAGCTCTTGCAAACAAGCTCCGCTACGCTAGAGGGGGAACATACTGTTAATACCGAGGTTGGCACCTCCATCAAGGACCCGATCTGGAGATTCGACCCGGTACCTCCCATTCTGGATACGCTGACGTGGTCATGGGCCTCAGACTGAGTTCATTAACTTGAGCCCAAATAAGCACAGACCGAGGTTGCTAACTGAAGACGAGGTTACCTCGGTAGAAGGCGGTTGATCAAGAATAATGAATATCTTCTTTAAAGGATAATTCATATATTGCTATGGAATATTTCCAAGTATTTAGGAGGAATATTGTGTAAAATAGATTTAAACTAATTCTCTATCATGTATCTATAAATATGAAATTCTAAAGTTAAGATTAGGGTATTCATTCATTCATTCATCATACACACGAGATAATTCTCGAAGAACAATTTGATCATTCAGTTTTATCAGGTTGAATCCTTGGTTCAACATGTATACACAATTATTAATGATTTTTGTTAGCATAATTAACCTTTTTAAGAAGTGATGTATTACAAATAGATCTCCACTAATGATGAGTTTTTTTTATAAACTTGAAGTATTTTATTGATATTAGCATCTAACATGACAGAGATTTTTTTAAATAACAAAAAAAACTTTTTCTCTCTCAAAGTCGATTCTCCTTCTTCTCTCTACCTCTGCTTAAACTTTCATCGTCTTCGTCCTTTTTGACGCCAGCGTCTGGCGCTAAGCCGGCGCCGTGCTTGTTTTCTTTTCCTCAATTTCGGTATCAATCTCCTTTGATTTTTCTTGTACAGTTCGCTTCGGAGATCCATGGTCTCTCCTTCCGTAGCGTTAGACCTAGATCTAGTTGCTTGAATGTCTCCCTGGTGAACAGATCTCGTTACCCCTCTCTGTTGGTAACCTTATCCTTTGTTCGGGTTTGGTCTTCCCGACAACGAAGTTTCTTTGGTGGCGCTTCCATAGGCACGGTGATCTGTATCTGCATGTCTGCCTTTATCCAATTCACCAGATCTTCGAGGTGTGAATTGATTGTAGTTCCGGGTTGTGCGGGTAGTTTCTGGTCTATCGCTTGTGGCGAACGGTGGGTTGCTTCATCGGGTTTCTCTGTAGCATCACGGCAGAAGGAGATTTCTTTTTGTTATTGGTTCGCTGGAGTGGTGATCGGCGACAAAGGAGTGCAGATCAGCGGCTCTGTTTTCATGTTTCAACCACGCGTTGATCTCGTGGAGATGGTGGCGTCGTCTCTGCCAGCTCCGACGAGCCCTTTCACTCTCGGTGGAATCTCTTTTGGGCCTCAGGGCCACTTGTTGGGCCTGAACTTTTCTTTTGTAGTTTATCTATATGGGCCTATATTTAGTTTTAGGAATAATGTCAACTTAGTGTTATTGGGCTTAGGCAAACAATTTATATGGGTAAGATTCCTGCGCCAATTTCCTGTACGGGTTGTCGACAGTACAACCGGGATAAAGGGTTATCAGTTATCTAGGTTATGTGTAAATCCTAGATTGGTTTCTTCCTCTATGGAAGTGGTTCTTCGGAACTTTAATTTAGTTTATGTTTTATTTCACCTCTTGCAGAAGTTAGTTATCCGACATAGATTTGTAATTTCTCTAAGTAGGATTGTCTCTACCCTTTATGGATTGTTTGTTCTAATGCATTAATATACTAAAGTTGACAAAAAAAGCATCTAACATGACAAGTGAATACAACAACTTTGGACAACAATGGTAAACATAATAATTAGAAACAGAGTCGAGAACAAGTTTTGCAAATAAGTCAGCACATTGATTTGCTTGACTAGATGGATAATTTCTGCTTAACCATGATTTGCTTCACAAAGATTACCCGCAATAGTTTTAGAAGGTATTATTGGTTATGATGTTTTAATGGATTTGTAAATCTATAAAAATTTGGAAATATATAGATTTTGAAATCATTGAATTTTGAAATACCATGATTAAAACTTGAATTTGATCCTTTGTATTCTTAACATTAAAACATTTTTAAATCCACTCAAATATAAAGTGAATTTTAAAATCCAAATACAAATCATTAAATTAATAACATTGAATTTCAATTATAATTTACAAATCATTAAACAAATAACACGTGATTTCATTTAGGATTTACAAATTATTAAACGAATAACATATGATTTCACATAGATTTCAAAATCCAATAAAAACTCATAACCAATATTACTTAAAGACGAGTTTTTCGTGATTGTTTTGAAGGTAAACCCCTAATTGAACTATTCTTTAGTACAAATATGAAGTTGAGAATTACGGAAAGGTAGGCGTCGATGCTTTCAGTAAACAAATATAAAATAAAAGAAAGAGTTTGAAAAAGAAAGCACTAACGAATGAGAGTTTAGGAAGATAAAATATTGACAAAAAAAAAAAAAAAAAGGAAGAAAAAATAATGTTAAAAAAGAGAGATTCGAATGAACCCAAAAGGAGGTTTTTTAAATAATATAGTTGCCTTTTCGATCGAGAATAGAGGCTAAGTAAAGGTAAGCTTCAAGTAATGCACTAGAGCCTATTGACATTGACAACAATTTATTGAAAATGTTACTTTCTTACGTCAACAAAAGTGAAACTTCATCCCTACTTCCAAGCATCTCATGAGACGCACCTTTTACACATTGGCATCATCGCTTTTGTCACCTCTTTGCTTTAGATGCTTACCACACCATTTCACCTGAACAACCACCAAACCCGATGATCCATCAAACCCTATCCACACTCCACATATTATGAGTCATTCACTTAAAAGACACTTACAAGGTATCAGCTAACATGGCACGGATTTTGGCTCTTAGCTCATCCGAAACTTGAGTTGGTTCGTTTTGCGGAGACGCTTTCCGATCACACTCATCTGCTTTTGAAACATTCTTCTCTTCCACTCTTTCCTCATCTTTCTTCAAACGTTTACTAGATTTGTGGCGATGATTATGCTCTTCTATGCCTGAAGAGTCCTCGTTCTTGCGCCTACTTGATCTGTGTCGGTGGTGACGATGCTCATCATCAGATGACCCATGATGCTCATCATGCTTCCTCGATCTGAGACGATGGCTACGCTTGTCCTTAGAATAGTCAGCATCTTTGTTATGCCTACCAGAGCTGTGTTTGTGCTCATGCTCATTATCAGAAGAATCATAAAGCTCATGCCTATCCGAAGATTTGCGGTGTTTGTGTCTATGACGGTGATATTCATCATCTGAGGAGCTCTCATGCTTTTGCTTGTCCCGAGAATGTCTGTCCTTGGAAGAGTCTCGTCTCTTATGTTTATGTCTATCATATTGCTTCCTTCTAGAATAATGCTTCTTATCAGTCTTGCTATCTTCTGTAGCTTCCTCCATGCTGTTCTCTTCCTCTTCTCCTTCTTCTTCCACTTTATCTTCATCTCTCTGTGATCTTGAACGATAATTCCTCTTTGATCGTCTTTCACTGTCATCTGCTTGTTTTATCTCCTCCGCAAAAGGAATTGAGCTGCCTTCTCTTTCTTTGGCAGCATTAGCACCTGATCCAGAAATCCCAAAGTCCAACGGTTCAACAGATAAGCTTCGAGACGGTTCAGCTTGTTGCATTGGATGGTCACTGGGTTTCAACATGGCCACAAACATTTTTGCACGTTTCAATCTCTCTGCTTTCAACTTCTGCTCCTTAGACAGGCCTGCTTCAGAAGACGCAGCTTCACTAGAAGCAGCCGAGCCAGAAATCAGTTGACCCGTAGATTTGGCCATATCAGGGGAACGTCTATCATTTCCTAGGCTCTGAGAAGTCTCATTAATGGGTTTTCCTGATAGAATCCCCAACTGGGGATTCCTTATGCCTCTTCTGGCTACTTGGAGAATAGCAGCAGCAGTATTCGCATCAACAGTGACCTTCATCTGAGGTTGGACGGGCTTAAATGGTTCATTGTGCAACTCAGTCTTTGGTCTGTCTTTAACCATTTTTTGTTTCTCCTTCTTGACAGAATCATCTGGCAAAACACTCCCAAAAGCATGTTTGCCATCTTTAACACCACTGTCTATCTTCTCTTGCTTCATGTCTTCCTTTTTGATAATATCGCATTTGTCACATGATTTTAACTGCATATGAAATTAAACAACGTGAATATTATTAGGGATAGTCAAAACGTTTAGAAACTTGAAATAAGCATACCTCTTCAGCTTCTTGGAGAATCTTACGGTAATATGAATGGTATATGCTAGATGGACGTAAGAACGGAAACATCCCGTATTTAACATCCTGTGCAGCAAGAGTAGCCTCAAGCTCTTTCCCGTTCTTTTGGATGAAGTCTACAATCTTCTCAATCACTCTTTTCATCTCAATAGGCGGCTCCAAAATCTGCACTTCAAGCTTGGGTTGTGCCAGATTTGCATTATCCTCTGTATTGCTATGCTTTCTCTCTACAATATTTATTGTGCTGACAGAAGGATTTCTTCTCACAAAAGATGCTTGATCAATTGACGGGAGAGAATGCATAGAGGCTGCATCTCTCTGCGGGGCAATCTTGGCAGCTCCATTCGACCCTTCAGGTCCAATGGAATCAGCTACTATAACACCATCATCTCCCTCATCTGACTCATATGTTTTAGCGCCAGTTGCAGACTCATCTTTAGTATCTTCATCTTCTAAAGTCCCATAAACTGAACCAAGCAAGGACAAAGCTCCACCATCCTTCACACCTTCATTTTTCTTATCCTCGACCAAAGACTTTCCTGTCAAAAGCTCTTGATGTTCAACAAGAAACCTAAAGTAAGGGTGAAGATGATGGTCTGGCATCAAGAACCCGAATGTTGGGTTGCCTCCTTGTTTGACTCTCAAGACAATTTCAGATTGCCCACCATGTTTGCTTACAAAACTTGAAGTTCTTGCAATGATCTGATGTAATTTCTCAGTTGGAGGCTGAAAGAAAGGAAATAAAATTGTACAAGAAAAAAATAAGTAATGTGAAACTCATGAAGATTGGATTTAATGGAATGCACCATTAGCAACACACAATTATATACATTGAAATCTCACATAAGTACGGAGAACCATAAATTGCAAATATCAGAACTGTATAGAAATGCATCATCTGATGACAGTGAACACTCAGTTTTTTGGTTCTTGATAAGTCATGAATTTCTATCATTATAATCCCACCTGCACCGCCCCTTGTCATGGCAGCAAAAAGTAACAAGGTGACTGTGAATGAAACCCTTAGACAACTCCGTCTCTTCTCCAAGCATCTGAAACTTAGACATGGTAGTCCTTAGAATAACAAATGCACCTTTCAGATGTTTATATCGCCATATCAGTTAAGTACTAAATAAGTGAGCAAACCCCGCATGTTTCTAAACACAACAATCTGACAAAACAGTAACTTACCAGGTTTTGAAGTAAATAGTCAGGCACGGGGAAAGGCGGGTGAAACTCGGACTCCATATCCGCATTTTTCTGGTCACTGAAATCACTGGAGCTTCCGTATGAAAAGGGAACAGCGCGAAAACCATCAACATTTGTATTTGCTGATATATCATTCATATCTGGAGGTACAAAAGTGGATATATATATTATCAATCTTCTGAATATTAATTGGAGAGTAAAGAAAAAAGAGAGAAAGAAGGGAATTAAAAATGGCTAAAATACTATGGAAGAAAAGAAAAAAGCAATCCCTAAGCCAGATTGATTTTACCTTCAAATTATTCCTTATTCATGTCTTAGCAATTTGACTGTGATAATTAGAAGAAACCGTAAACAGAAATCTGCAACCTAGGACTTAGATCCACAATCATTGAACTAACATGCTCACTGAGAGAGACAAATCAAGCATTGAAGACTAAGAATTAAGAAAGTCAGTGTGCTTAATATCAACAAAGGGGTACAGAGATAAGCACTCAAAATGATGTCCAAATACCTGTCAGACATAATGTACAAGATTCTGACGTGATATGAGACAGTAGCTTCAGAACAAATATTATATCAAAGATACATAATCCAACTCGCAAAGAAAAGGGTTCCACTGCAATAACCTAATAGAAAAGATTGATGCCCGACCAGAGGAAAAATAATATACGTACTACCATAGTAACAAGTTATGTGTAAGCCAGATAGTAGTTGACAGAATTGCTAACTCGAGCACTGAAACAAATACAAAAACATCTCGACTATTTAATGTGAAGATACAGTAAAACTGGATTAAGCCATTGTTCAATTTAGGTTTTATATCTACACATATATGTACACGGTCAACACAAACGATCACCCAATCTTTCAATATATAGGGTAGAAAGAATCTAATCTCAAAAAGGTAAACAAATCAAGAGTCGACCTGAAATCCTCCTTAGCATCCTCTAGAACGATAGCTAGTTTGTAGAAAGTTATTGATCCTTACCGTGCGAAGGCGATGGAGATTCCGTCGGTAAATCAAGATAACGCTCGTGATTAAGCTCCGCCTCCAAGTCCGGATCATTTAAAAGCGAACGACGGCGCTTGGGACGCGGAGGAGGAGGAGAAGAGAGGAGGTGACGAACATCGTAGCGGTCAATAAAGAGGTTGTTCCAGTCAACGAGTGCCGTCGGGGAGTTGACAAACGTTGCCATCGAATCATCATCGAAAAAGAGCGCGTGACGACCAACAATCTCCAGATCCATGGATTTGCAAAGCGAAAATAGAAAGAAGGAAAAGCAATGAAAGTCTCAGATTATTGATTGACCTAAGGAGATGGATTAACTCGTGATAAGTTTACAAGAGTTCTGCTCAGTAAAATGATGCCGTTTTGTCATTTTTTATTGCCGTTTAAGAAGAAAGAAAACGACATACATTTAGGAGAACAAATGAAAGACAAAACGACGTGCATTCTTCTCGACAGACAAAAGTCACAAAACTGTTGAAGTCTCATTGGTTTGTTGTGTTACCAGAGTATCATCATTTAAAAAAATAAATATATTAGTAAATAATATTTCACATCAAAAATGAGAAAAAACATTTTTGGGCGTCCTTCCCCTTGGGCTTCTTCGTCAGTCATCCTTCACCGCAAATCACCTCGACAATAGTTTTGGTTTTGGATTAGGAGGTTACGGATTTGGTGTTCTTGAGCTCTTTTCCGGAGCATATGTGTTTTAGATCTGGCGATATAGCGATTAGGTTTATCTTCCGCTGCCTCTCTTTTCTTCATCTCCTTCGTTGTTGCTGTTATGTGGGTGGATCTAGGTTCTGTGGCCGGTTTCCATTTCGGGCCCCTTTGCCGGGACTGGGTTCTCCTTCCCAGTCTCATATGCGGGTTGCGGCGTTGGTAGGTTGATGTCAGGTTCTCTGGGATCTTCTTCTGGTTATCTTGTTTCTAGTTCCTCAGTCTGCTTTGTTTTTGAAGTTCTCTGTAGGCTCTTGGTTCTAGTTTCCCTCCCGGATTGTTTCGAAAGTTAAGGTCTCAGATCATCGGTGTTCGTTTGAAGTGGGTTTCGTCTCCATTGGTCGCCGGGGTTCGTTCGGACTTCAATAAAGCAGGCGCTTCATCGCTAAGTTGTTGCGATCGTTGCTTTGGTTTTTCAGGTTTCTTGGCATCCTTCCCCTTCGGCTTTGGTTTGTAGCTTCGCTGTAGTTGGGTGGTCAGAGAGAATGGTCTGTCGGTTAGGTTCTGTTGACTCATTTTCCGGTCAGAGCTGCTCCTCTCTTCTTGTCTTCCCTCGGTGTTGCTCTCCTCAGCGGTTTGGTGTCGGTCTTCCTTTGTTCGTGTGGTGGTTCGCACTGGCTCAATCATCCTTGCACTTATTCGTTTGAATTTTGAAGCTGTTAGGCCCGTCTTTGCTCATCGGCTTGGGTTCTTGTCGGTTTTCTTCTCTCCGTTTCCCCGGGAAACTCTACCCTTTCTTGAAGCGCTCTTCCTTATCTTCTCGAGCTCTTGGCGTTGCTCTAGCTTATCTTTTGGTCTCCTGTCTTTGGTAGATCGATTTGTTTTGAGTCTTATTGGCTCCTTTCGTGTTATGTTGGCTCCTTGTTGCAGTTTTATTTTGGTCTGTTCATCTGTTTGCTTTAATCTCAAGATGGAAAAAAAAAGAGAAAAATATAGCAATATTAATAAGAAAATTTTTGCTATATAAACATTTTTAAGTTAGGTAATTAAGAAATAAAATGTTTTTTAAAATTTTATTGGTGTTTAGGGTATCTTTACCTAATGATATTACTATCATATCCCTAAAATTGATTGTAGACAAATCATTACAATAACATAAATTGATAATTTTTATAATATTTTTTTAAAATATATATATTTATAGAGTTAATACCTTAATGATTTATAGGAAGTAAAAAAAATCCTCAAATCTTATTTATAAACACAGTCCAAAATTGCTAAAGTACTAATTTGTCCACACTCATTAAACTTTAGAATCCTTTTTTTTCTTTCATCGAATCATTTTTATGGTTTCTTACATTCTTTCTTTTTTTCTGATAAAATCAATTTCTTTTTATTTTGTTTCTTCTTTTTAATCTTTATGCAATGATTCATTGTTTTGAATTAAGAGTGTGTAACTTATATAATAAAGCTAAGAGTGAAGGTTTAAGGTTTTTTCTCTGTGAACATTGAGTTCTCTCTTCTAAAAAGAAATGTTTGTATGATCGACTAAAAGGGTTGTTTTAAAATTTTCCATGTGCTACAATCCTCTCGTCCTAAATTTTTTCTTGTCTTACAATCTTCTCTATAAAAAATGCTTCACGTGAATGAGTTTCATTCACATATACAATTCATCATTCATAGTAACATTTGTTTAGTCCAGATTTGCTTGACGTGAATCAGTTTCATTCAGAGATAAACCTTCACCATTCACATAAACAATAAATGAACACTTATTTGGTTCATATAAATTAATTTCATTCATGTGTGCAACATATCGTTCACATGAACAATTTATATGCACATATTTGCTTCACATGAATAAAATTCATTCACATACAAACTATAACGAAATTTGAATAAATGTGCATAAAAATTTGCTAAAATCTTTAAACAATAAATCGTCAATTGCCTAATGTGCTAAAATATTATTACTTACATATATGGTAGAATAATCAAGTAATATCATGTTTCCTTATGTGAAAATTATTTAATGGTTAATGCTTTGTTACATATTTTCCATATAAAATAAAAGCAAATTATGAAAATCATTTAATGTTTAATGCTTCGCTATATTTTTATTTAAAAATAGTAAATCTTATTTAACTTTTTTATTACATATATATTACACTTATTTCAAAATTAATATGAGGACTATTTTTGACATTATTTTAAGTACTTTCCAAAAAACCACCTAATCTACAAACTATGTTGACAAACCAACCAATTTTTTTCAAATACGTGTAAAAAACACATCATTTGCTAAAATACTCTATTAATAATATTAATAATCAAGTATTACAACTTTAAGATAACAATTTAATAGTAGTAATTAAGGATGAAGTTTAGCTTCTTTAGTTAATGATTAGTCCTAAATAGATTGTTCATGGGATATGGTCAAACCCAAAAGATACAAATTTTTGAGTGCAATAAAATATGTCTTTTAAGAAATCCATTTTACGTTGAGGTTCTTTTTACCAATTGCTCATAAAGTATGACTGCATCCTTATAGTAAAGCTGATTAATCTGTTGAAATGCAAATCAAAAGATTGTTGTTTCGGCTGCCATAGCAGATTGAACTATTTGTTTAGATGACAGACCTTAAAGAGTATATCCATTATATAAAATCCATCTCATACATATTGGTTGAGGGGGATTAAGCTATGAAACATCTACAAACATGAATATTAAAAATCATATGCTAAATTGTTGGTGGACTATGGTAAAAGAGATATTTGGGTTTGTAGGACTCTCGCTTATGCTACAACAGAATATGAACTGCTAGCCACACATTTGACATCTGATAAAAATTTGTTAATAATTGATGGTATACTTCGTCTAATCTTTCAAAATTGAAAATCATTTCTCATCTTTCATATATGCCAGCCTAAAATGAGAACATAGGGATCAAGTATCTAGATGCATAAATGAGCCTAAACATATAATCAAATAAGAGCATGAGCTGATTAACTTTGATGTAAAACTTCAGGACTAACACAACTGGTGTGTTAAGTCATAATCTCTCTATTGGAACGACATTGAAATAACATATGTAAAACAATTTCATGTTCTTCCTCATAGCGTTGACATGTATCATCATGCAAAATATGTTTTGTTTAAGAAAAGTAATAACAAAGAGAGAATTATGTAATATCTTCCACCAAAAAGTGTTTTATCTTAGGGGGAGCATGATTACCATGTCTTTGCAAATAGATGAGGAAATGTAGATGATTCTATAATCAGAAAATAATGTTGTGATATATATATAATCATATTTGTAAGTAGTAGCCATATTTAACAATATAGCTCAAGTTGTGATAAAGCCATATAAATATGTCTAGAAATTGTATTTCGGCCATCAAGCAGTTTGACCATAACCGATGCCGTATCACAAACACCAAGTAGAAAATTAAGTAATATTGTCATATGATTTGATGCTCATGTGTCAATAATCCAAGATTTGAGAAATTATATGTCGAAGAGACATTCAATTGGCGCTGTTTTACGTTCTTTAAGTATATGACTCAATATTTTCCATTGGTTTTTGTTTAAGCATGATTGTACCTAGAAGAACTGAACTCGAGTGAGATCCACTATTTTTACAAATGCATAATTTGCACTAGCTGAGTCTTCCGATTTCCCTTTCACCTTTCCTAGATCAGATATGGGTGAGCCATAATTTATCCCGTTATTAACAAAACCTCCTCAAGAGCTTTTGTTTCCGCGACAATTCCAATTTTTATCTTCAGAACATTCAAAATATCCGATCAAATGGAAACAGTTTTCCACAACGTGAACTGCAAAGCTAGCAACGCCTGTCCATTCTTCATTCATGAGGTTTGCGGTTTTGATTCCTCATCTTGAGTTAAAGCATCATACACATCTTTAATCAACAAAAAAGACACTCTCAGAATATTTCACATCCCCGTAAACTGTTTCATCCAAGCCCATGAGGAATCTATGTAGTCTATCTTCTTCATGTTCCTTACACTCCTCTTCCACTAATTTTTCTGTGGGAGATTTTTCCATAGTTTTTCTCTATGGCTAATATTTTATGTCAATATGTTGCCAATTCTGCTGTAAGATGTTGAGCATGTTGTCCATTTTTGATGTTGAAGCGCTTTTGAATGTGAGTCCAAATCCCATGATCATGATAGTCATCTGTGACACTGGCACATGCATATATTCATCAAACGCAAGTTTTATCCATGAAACTACAAGATCATTATTCGCACTCTAATTTTTGAAGTCATCAAGTTTCATCTGGTTATGGTATTGAACAATCAACGAATCCAAATTTGTTTTGTGCTTACAAATCTAATCAGATTTTAGTAGCCAATTCATCATAATTTTTCACCTCACAAAAGAGGTTTACAGATAAGGTTTTATGGATTGTCTTCTAAAGTTAAGTCATATGGTGATATCGTATGTCGAGCTTGAGGTGTTGGTAGTCATTGTCTAAGCAGAAACTCAAACCAATAAATTGAAACCTTAACTTTAGTAGTTGATACTTGATAGGCTAATGATTCTGATATCATGTCCAAACACATTAGAAATTTGTAATTAGATTTTCATATTATATAAAGAGATCAAATAAATAAAACTCTTAAAACATAAAATTGATCTAAATACAACTTTATGCTAGCCCAATAAAACCCAATCATACAAATTATTAAAATTATGAAGCCATGAATCGTGATTGGCAAATGTTAAAGAGAGAGGAAAAAAAGTGTGCGTTAATTGGACACCAACCCTAAACTTAAACCAAAACGTCAAGTATGCATGTGACAATCTATAAATAAGTATATTTGATAAGGAAAAAACTTGTCTCTTATTCTTTAAGGAATATACCTAGTTTTCCTTTTCCTTCCCTGTCGTGGTTTCAAGGCTCAACCTCTTGTCCTGTTCAGAAAACGAGGCCACGCATAGGCGGTGGTGCACTCCTATTTCGGTCTCTGTCGTCAGGTCACCGGAGTTACAGTATGGTGAATCCGCAGGTTTCAGTGGCGGACAAACTATAATGTATTATCTCTGGTGATATCATGTTTCTGATCCATAACCTTGAATCATAAACTACAGTGAGCAAGATATAATACATTGTTGTACCTTGTAATATTGTTTCATCATGCTTTCTCATAGTTTTGGCTAGGTACTTATCTTTCCCCTTTACAAAAATTACACAATATCATTTATTGACTTCTAAAAAGGATCAATACAAAATCAATTAGAGAAACATACGCTTTCGTTACGATGTGAGACTTGACATTTTTCAACTCTAGATATAACTCCTTGGTGAGTGATACTGTAATTTCTGAGGACTTCTTTGTAGCTGAAAATTTCAGTTTTTTCTCAAATTTTTGAAGAGCAAAAGCAGACAACAAACAACCCTAAGACATAGTGAGTAAACAGCTTAAGACATGAGAGAAGATTTAAGATGGAAATGTAAGAGACCTTCCCAAGCCTTCATCTTCATCCATCTCTGGAAATAGTTAGAAAAATTAGTTTTATGGATCTCTGCTCAATATCCAGGGCAAGACAAATTAGGGTGTAATATAGAAGCCTAATAAACAGAGATTTTCTAATCTATTCTCTAGCAAATACTTAAGTTTAATTATGTCATTTAAGTACTTAAGATATCATCCAATT